>VXBZ01000416.1:191629-202091 GCA_013399135.1 Heliornis fulica | reverse complement strand
GGGGGGTTGGTGCTGCACAGCAGTCTGCAGGGGCACTTCAGCTCACAGAACTGGTGGCTTGGGGTGGCACAAGGGTCTCTTCTGCCCGTCTGGCACAATCTCTTGTCACCCTGTCCCCTGGCAGACCCGCTGCATCTCTGCCCACGCCTGTGCACGCATCCAGCCGGGTGCAGCAGGGTCGGGCTGCAGGGTCCTGTGCCGCGTAGTGGCCGGTCCTGGCCGGCAGGACATCCCTTGCCAGGGTTCCTGGGAAGGTTCTGCAGCACCCTGCTGCCTCGGGGGGATGCTTTGCCCAGTGGCACCGGGGGGGAGGATGAAGCTGGAGGATGCTGGTGGAGCGGTGGGTGAGAAGGAGGCTGGAGGAGGATGGGTGGAGGATGCCGGTGCCCTGGGGCACACACAGGCTGCTTGTCACTGATGGGAGCCGAAAGGGGAGCTGATACCTACACTCTCCTGTCAGGAGGCACTAGGCTCAAAGGAGTCAAGCTGGCATCTTCCATCTCTCCTCAGAGACCATGAAAAGGTCGCTGCACATGGGCTGCTGTGTCCTCTTCTGCGCTGCTGCAGCGGGGGGGGGCATCAGATTTCGTGATGCAAACAGCAACCCATGGATGTTGCTGGCAAAAACTGATGGGATCTGAGAGCATCTGAAGTGGAAGCAGCCTAGACAAGCACTCAGAGGTCGAGCATCTCCTCCCAGAGCTTGGTTGGCTCAGTACTCACAGCACATGCAATTTCTCAGACCAGCATACCAGAAATAGGCACAATTTAAGCCAGAAATAGGCACAATTTAAGCCAGAAATAAGCCAGGAGCTGGAAGGAGGAGTGGCTGCCTCTCCACCTCAAGGCCTGGTCCTTCAGCTCTTTGCATCTCTGAACACAGTGATGGTTGTTCATTATTCTTCATGATACAATGCATAACGTGGCACCAAAGTGTCTTCAGCAGGCTGGAACAGGGAAAAGCAGATGGAAGCCAGAGATGTGCTAATTAACTCGATAATAGAAATGTTAATTAAAAAGCCCTGAAGAGGAAAGGACATTCTGTGATCTCCCAGTGCTCTCAAGTGAGGCAAAAACCAGCTGGAAGAAGCCAGGTAGGAGTCAGTTGGGCAGGACAGGCAGGGACGGGCTCTGCCCCCAGGGAGGGACCTGTCACAGGGGCCAAAGGGTGTCAGGGACACCCCAGCAGGGGAAACCATTGCAGAAGCTCATCCTCCTCCCTGCATCTCCCTTCTTCCCCCCTTGCCACCAGTGCCACCCCGTGATTGTGACAGTTGGGGGCTTCGCTTTGCTATAACAGGGGGCTTGGGGAGGGGAGCCCCAAACAACAGCGTGGAGGGATGGGTACAGGACCAGTCCCACCACTGCCAGGCTCTCTCATGTCCCTCCTCTGGGGGTAGGGGGGCAGAAAGGAGGCAAGATTTGTTCTGGCTTAAATCTGCCAGGAGCAGGTTTGGAAGCCAGAGGAGATCGATGGCCTCTGCTGGACAAATTACTCCGCTCCGTGAAAGGCAACTTGGTTCCCGTGATTATCAGCTGAGCACAGAGCTGTATGAGAGGAATAGCAATTAGCAGGGACCAGGGGGGTTTCAAAGATCCTTTATAATTTATCTGGAAGCTGGGTTAAAGCAGGGAGCAGAAATTAGCTGAGTCAGCAAGTCCCTGTATTATCTCAGTGCCTCTCCAAGAGGAATCCAGAAACCTGCCCTGGGCTGCTGCAAGGTGAGCTCAGCTGAAACCCTCTGTGATGAGACCAACTTGTCAGCAGGCCCATCGTGTCAGGATGGTTCCTTGTGATAACTGCAGGTGATTACAGTGTGGTTACCATGAGAGGTCCCACTTAGAATGGCTGGAGTTGGAAGGGACCCCCAGAGGTCATCTAGTCCAACCCCCCTGCAAGAAGCAGGGACACCCCCAACTAGATCACGTTGCTCAGGGCCTNCTCCCCAGAGCCTCCTCTTCTCCGGGCTCAACAGCCCTTGTGCCCTGCTCAGATGTGAGTTCCTCTGGGTGCTGAGCAGTTGTCTCCAGAGCTCTGCTTCCACCCACCCTGTGGCCACTGCAGAGCCAGTGCAGGAGCAGGATGACCATGAGCCAGCAATGTGCCCTCATGGCCTGGAAGGCCAATGGCATCCTAATGTGGATTAGAATTAGGGTGGCCATTAGGTCCAGAGAGGTCCTTCTCCCCCTCTGCTCTGCCCTGGTGAGACCATGGTGAGACACCCTCTGTGCTGCTAGCAGTCCCATGCTTGATGTAGGTACTCAGGGCAAGGATCAGGTTATTACTTAACTCTCTCTTGAACTAACTGTCCTCTCCTAAGAGATGTACTCACATCCTTCTCCTTCTGTTTCTCCTGTGAGCCAGTGTCTTTCCTGACTATCCTGACAGCAAAGCCAGACACCACATGCCTGTAACAGCAGTGCAAGGTCCAAGAACCTCCACCCATTTGCTTCTTAGGTATTTTTTTTTTCTCAGATTATTACACTCATTGTGAATTTCTTGTTCTAGTCATCAGGAGACTCCTTAGTGAGAAGGAAAATTGTCAGCAGAAACTCGTGGGACATTTCCTGGGTCAAAATGCAACATTTTGGGTGGGTTTCCAAAGCAAACAGCTTAGCTCATCTTCTAAATTAAAAAATTAAAAATCTATGGAGATGCTAGATCAAAACTTGTCCTGTCATTGCAATTCAACTTGATGAAAACTCCTTGCTACTGACTTATGGGCAGGTAGGAGTGTACCTGCACCAGTGCCACCTACTTCAGGCTGCACTTCCACACTAAATAAAGTTGTCTTCTCTCCAAGAGCTTTAGGAGCAGCTTTTGGACTGTGCCTCTGGGTGAGTGTCCTCTGTAAGCCTGCCAGGGCTCCCCAGCTTGCCCTCCATGCCGTGGATTTACTGTTTTCCATCACATTTTTTGTCCTTGTCTCTGCTGCAAACAGCATTCTGGGTGTTTCTGCCAGCTGAGCGTGCTCAAAGCGTGTCCCCATCCAGAAGGCATCGCCCCCGCGGCGTGACCTGCCCTTCGCTAAGACAGCAGATGAGACGCATTTACCTGCGGCTCCACGGATGGGAAGCAGGTGAAACACGGCTCTGGAAGAGTCTCTGGGATGAGCTTCGGGAAAGGAGCAGATCTGGGCTGGCCAGGGGCGACAGCCCCACTGTGGGGTGTGGATTGTGAGGGATTCAAAGCAAGGCAGCGTTATCAGATCGCTGCCTCCGGGCAGCGCCGAGGAGCCGGAGGATGCTCAGTCTCACAAATCGATGCTCCTGATGTGTCTGCCGTGGGTGTCCGAGGGCCAGAATGACCCAAACTCCATCAGTAGGGCACAGGAACCCCAACAAGTTGCCTTTAGATGTGGGCTGGCAGCAGAAGGCAGGAGAACATCCCTCACCCCAATGCTCTCTCTGGTCTCCATCGGCGTCTGCGTGAGCCGCGGTGCTGATGCCGGCTTAGCCAGATCTCCATGGCAACCATCCAGGTTCAAATGAGATAATGGCAGAGATAAGCTGGAGGATACTTAGGAAGTTCTTATCAAATCATTACTGCTATTCCAGTTTGCTTGGTCTCCCAGTGTACAAACATCCTCCTGCTTGTGCAGAAGTCACAGGAGAAGGCTCTGCACAGTGTCGAGTTCGCAGCTTGGCTGATCTGCCTGTATCAAAGCTGAGTGAAGGATTAAAAAATACCCAGACATGGGAAACTGAAGTTTTATTTAGGTCATTACAGAAGCCTCTATTAACTCACCTTGAGAAGGGTGCTTATTAAAATGAGAATTTCCTCTGTTACTGCCTGTATCTACTCCCCAAACAGGCGGCTCTTCATGCCACACACTGTTACAAGAGCAAAAAGTTGTTTAAAATCTTGATTATTGCCCATTGTTTGTCACTGGGCTCCTAGGAGAGGCCATCACAGCAGGCAGGGTGGCTCCTTGGCTCAGAGAGGCTTCTGTTTGCTGGCAGATGCTTAGTTCTTGACCCTGCACCCGTCCCCTTGCTGGGCTGCTCTCCTTGGCCACCAGCATCAGAGGACCTGGAACACCTTTGTATGAGGACAGGCTGAGGGAACTGGGGCTCTTCAGCTTGGAGAAGAGACTGAGGAGTGACCTCATTAATGTCTATCAATATGCAAAGGGTGAGTGTCAGGAGGATGGAGCCAGGCTCTTCTCAGGGATGGCCAGTGACAGGACAAGGGACAATGAGTCCAAGCTGGAGCAGAGGAGCTTCCATGGGAATACAAGGAAAAAATAGCCCTGGGACAGGCTATTTCCTCTTGTCCTATCACTTGTTACTTGGGAGATGAGGCTGACATCCACCTGGCTAAGACACCCTTTCAGGCAGCTGTAGAGGCTGATGAGGTGTCCCCTCAGCCACCTTTTCTCCAGGCTAAACAATCCCAGTTCATTCAGCTGCTTGTCATGAACACTGTGCACCAGACCCCTCAGCAGCCTCGTTGCTCTTCTTTGGCCGTGCTCCAGCTCCTAAATACAAAAATTCTACAGCTCCAAAGCAAATTCTCCAAGGAAAATTCTGCAAGCTCCAACTTACTTGGAATCACAAGTATACTTGAAGCAGAAGGACTGGAGTATCTGTTACAAGTCAGGGATTTGGGGAAAGGCTGCGAGCTGATGCTCTGAATCCTCCACTGTGGAAGGAGGACTAAGCTTGTCTCACTTAACTTGGTGCTTCATACATGGAAGCAACACCAGAAGAGGAAAAACACCTAAATATCAAGTACCATAGGAACAATGGCCATGGGATGTTACTGGAGCTCTGCTTAAGGTGACACCTGCCATGGGGCTGCCCCTGCCCTGGAGCAGTGACACTCAGTGATGCTTCCAGGGTGCAGCCACAGTGGCACCTCCAGACTCTGTCCCACCAAAATGCAGCAATGGTGGGATATGGGGATGGTCCTGGGCTCAGAGAAAGCTGGCAGCTGCTGCAAGATTTAGGCAGTTGGATGGGTGATTCCAGGGGGTGGGAGCGTGGGATGCTTCACCTGCTGCAGTGGATGGGCTGGGATATTAATTCCAGTCGAGGAATCACAGAATCCCTTGTGCTGGAAGAGACCTTTAAGCTCATCGAGTCCAAGCCCAGCCTGACCCTGCCCAGGCCCATGTCCTTCAGCACCTCATCTCTTGGCCTTTCCAATCTCTCCAGGGATGGGGACCACCAAGATATTTTTTGATGTGACAGCAAAAAAGACACAAAAAGTGCTCAGTGCCACAGCCTGAATAGAAAACCATCTTCTAAACCTGAAAGAGGCCTTTTCTACACTTTTTTTCCCTTCTTTTTTTCATAGGCAGCCTTTTTAATTCGGCTACACAGGGACCAGGAATAAGAGGGCCCTGGGGTGGTGCTCAGCCTCCAAACAAGACCACGAGCTCGAAACAGCTTTGAGCATGTTTCTCATGGATCTTAGGGGGGGTAGAAGGGATAAAATGTCTTTTTGAGGCTCCTTTCAGGGTTTTCATGCTCAGACTCACCTCACTCACACTCCCCATGCCCGGTGGGATGAGCAGGGTCTGCTGAGGACCAGCAAGTGTGCCGGGGCTTAGCCACCTACGGAGAAGAAATGCCACTAAATTGTTCTCTTTATTTCCCCTTTGTAGTCCACTGATCCTGCAGGGGAAGATGAGCACTGGCCTATTGAGGCTTGTGCATCCCAGGCTCTTGTGAAGGAAATTGTCTTCTTGATCCAGGACGTGCCAGATAAAAGGAGCCGGTGAGCGGCGGGTCAGAAAGCAAATCGACCGCTGGTTGCTGGGCTGCTGTGCCTCCTAAAACCTGCCTGTGACTGAAAAGGAGATCCTTATTTAACTTATATTTAACTTATTTAACTGAACCCACGGCTGTGGATCTCCATTCTTCTCCTCTAAGCACCAGAAAGCTGCCTGGACATGTGAAAACAGAACTGCTCTGACTCTGCAGCCCAGATGTTCCTCTTGCTGCTGCACCGAGGGACTTCCAGAGGAGGGTCCTTGGGGTTTGTCCCTTACTGTGTCATTTTCTTTGCCTTAAAAGAAGGAATTTATCACCTATAAATAGAAAAATACCAAGCAGGAGAGGTGTACATCATTTGTCTGTCACATCCCTGGAGAACTGATTTATTTTTTTTCTCATTTGTGGTAATTTATCCACAAAACTATGTGAAAATAAAACCCCAGCACAATAAAAATGGCTTTTTTTTAGAGAGCAGGTAGAGACAATTTCAAAGCAAGAAAAGTAGAATGCTGGGAAATAACTCAATATTCAAGATATCAGAGTGTCTTCATCAAGCTCCATTACTAGATCAACTTGTCAATGGAAAAATCTTGATTTGGCATTTCTTGCACAAGTGCTCTGACTTGGTTATTGACATTTTCCAGCAAATAAAGTAGAACACATTGACAAATCAGCACTTCTTTCATAACATTTGCTCAGGGGTTTAATTTGAAAGCTGAATAACTTATGACATTTATTATAAGATCACTGAATGACAAGTTTAAACTTCAGTTAAATATTCCTTCTTCTTTTAATATGGCACTTCCAGTGTTTATGTATAGCAAAGTATATTTATTATTCAAAGAATAAAGTTCATCTATGGGAAAATAAGCACAGGAGGAAGAGAGAGCGTAATATTGAAGAGCTCTAAGTACATTTTAGCTGTACTGCAAGTGACTTTTGAGAATAATTACTCCCTAAAATATTGCCTTTAAGGAAATGTTGATAGCTTGGAGCCCACAGGGTGGTTATGGTGTGGTGTAATTTCCCTAGGCCCCTGTGATCAGTGCTGGAAAGTGCCAGTCAATCTCCTGTGTGAAATCATAGGGCCCATCTGGCACATTTAATGCATTCCCATGGGGTCACACCCCGTGATTGTTCCCATAAACTGCTGAACTTCATCTTAAAATCAAATGCATCCTTTTTCCCCCCCCTCTCTTCCCATTGGGAACTATCCTGTAATTTATTCCTCTGACTGGCAGACTCTTCCTTCTACTTTCTAACCTTACCTTACCCAGGGAAATTTCAAACCCACAGGTCCTTGTGCAGCATGGTCCTTAAGGATAATATCCCTTCCCTCCTCAAGGATAATATCCCTTCCCTCCTCAAGGACAATATCCCTTCCCTCCTTAAGGATTATATCCCTTCTCTCCTTAAGGATAATATCCCTTCCCTCCTCAAGGATAATATCCCTTCTCTCCTTAAGGATAATATCCCTTCCCTCCTTAAGGATAACATCCCTTCCCTCCTCAAGGATAATGTCCCTTCCCTCCTCAAGGATAATATCCCTTCCCTCCTCAAGGATAATGTCCCTTCCCTCCTCAAGGATAATATCTCTCCCCTCCTCAAGGATAATGTCCCTTCCCTCCTCAAGGATAATATCTCTTCCCTCCTCAAGGATAATGTCCCTTCCCTCCTCAAGGATAATATCCCTTCCCTCCCTGGTGTCCAGCCCCCAGTGGATTTCTCCAAGGCACTCATCCCCTCTCTCAGCTCCAATGAAGCCATCTTTCCAGCCTCCTGGCAGGGAAAACTCTCCATTTCCACTTGCTTTAGGCAGAATTATTTTTGCTGGACATGGGTAGGACACTTAGGCTGCTGGTCTGGGTCAGAGCCCAACCTCCCCTAGCTCAGGACCTGGGACCACATTTTCTTCCACCCCTATGTGACCACAGAGCTCATCAGCTCTGGTTTGAAGGACATCTGCACATACCCCATGACAGAGAGCCCAGCTCACTCTGACACCCCTCTGCCATGGTGCAAACAAGCAAATAAATGAGGGGGGGATGAGCTGTGGAGTTTGTTACTTCTGAGCACAGACTGTGCCTCTCTGAGGCTCCTTCCTTTCAATCCTAGTGAAACAAGCTGAGTCTCCATCCCTGGAGGGACTGAAAAGGCCAATAGATGAGGTGCTGAGGGTCATGGGCTAGAGGTGGGTGGCAGGGCAGGGGGATGGTTGGACTTGGTGATCTAAAGGGTCCCTTCCAACCAAGCCAGTTGTGTGATTCTAATCCCTTGTGTTACCTGCAGAATAGGTGTGAATATAAAGCAGTATAAGTACAAGAAGCCAGGCTGAGGGTTATTTAAAATAGTAAAATATAAGCATGGTACTGAAGCAAGGCTACGAACCAAACCCATGGCATCTGGGCATGCACTGGCATCAAAACCCCCTCCCAGCTCCTCGAGGCTCTCCCCAAGGACACTGAGCACCAGCACCCTGCATTGCCACAGACACAGAGAGCCCAGGAAGGGAGGCACCCGGAGGTAGAGGTGGTGTCTCACCCATCAGCTCTCCCAAGGGAGTGCAGAACAGCAAAGTGTCCAAGCTGGAATTGCCTGTGCTCTTGGGGATGGGGACTCTGGAGGTTGTGGTGCTGGTGCCCATCAGCAGGATGTGCCATCCCTGGTTCTGCCAATGGGATGTGGCCCTGAGGACTGACATGGGCAGACAAGGTGATTTCTCATGACTACACTGCTGTGGCCATGAGCAGCCAGGGGCACAGTGACCTGTGGAATCAGTAGCTGACTCCCTTCTTCCACTGGCTTTCATCTGAAAAGCTTAAAAACTCATCAGAAACGTTAATTACCCTCCCCATCCCTTGGAGGCTGACAGGGATCAGCTCTTCAGCTCCCGTGCACCAGGCAGCTCACCCAGAGCCCCGTGGGACAGCCAGGAGAAGAAGCAGGAGCCCCAGTGCTGAATTCATCCTCTGATCAGCAGACAACTCATTAAAACATCCAATTACTTCGATAAAATGAACAAAACATATGACCTAAGACCAGGGCACGGTCTCATGGTTTGTGTGATGAAGATGCTGGGTGTGAGGATCAAGATAGGTTGTTCCTGGACACCCTCCCACCTCTCTGTGCCTGGCTGCCCAGGGCTTCACTGGCCCTCAGGGCTCCTGGAGCTGCAGAAAGCTGCCCAAGCACCATGGAATGCTGATTTAGATATCCTATGATGTGCTGATTTAGATATATATATATATACCAAGGCACACTGATTTACATACACAACGGCCTCTTATCACCAAACCCCGGTACGACACTTCCTCCAGGACACAAGTGGGAAGGGAATAAAGTGGATTTTCTTCTCATACTACAGGGATTCAAAGCAGCTGGAAGGAAGCCAGGGGAAAATAAATCAGTGCAGGGAAAGGAGGGCATGTCTCAGCCCCTTGCAGCAATGAGGGATTAATGGGGTTTTTTTTTCAGCTCATAGGGATCAGCCCTATCCCAAAAAGCATCTGGAACACAAGTTGCAATGCCCAGCACATGTTCCAGAGGGGTGAGTTGGTTTAAACCAAAAACAGGGTTTTTGGTTTAAAAAACACTGCAGAAACAGGGGAAACTCTCTTCCATGAATGCCTGGAGAGCTGTGTGCCACCACACACCAGAGCCATGACATCCCCTGTGATGACAGACCCCTCTGTAGACCCCAAGGTCAGTGAAGGGGGAGGAGGAGGCGCTGAGAGAAGATTCCCTGTGGCCTGTGGGGAAGGCCATGGTGANGCTGGGGACAGCAGTCTGGGACTGAGAGACTGAGAGACATTCTAGGAGTTTCTAGCAGGAAACTCCTGCTAGAAGGAAACTCCTCTCCCCCCAAGAAGGAGAAGAACTCCTGAGGAACTGACCAAACCCCCATCCATATCTCCCCCTGTGACACCCAGGGGGAGGAAGGGAGAGAAATCACTAATAAAACTGAATCCAGGAAGAGGGGTAGGGGGTGGGGGGGGGAGATTATTTCGAGATTTACTTCTCATTATCCTGCTGTTTGATTAGCTAATGACTCAGATGCATTTTATCCCATGTTGATCCTGTTGTGCCCGTTATGCTGATTGCAGAGTGATCTCTCCCTGCCCTTATCTCGCTCCAGAGCCTCTCAATATACATTTTCTCCCCTGTCCAGATGAGGAGGGGGATGATGGAGGGGCTTTGGGGTCACCTGGCCCCCCCAACTAGGGCCAGACCAGCCTTGCTCCATATATTCACGTTATCCTGATGCAGCAGCCAGAAGAGGCACTGGGGAAGGGACCCCATGCAAAGGGGCTGCCCATGGGTGTCCCTTGCCCACAGGATGCAGTGGGTGAGTGGGCAGCAGGACCACCCTCTGGGTGGTCCTGCTGCCCACTCACCCACTGCATCCTGACACCAACCCAAAGGTTGCAAGATCCTGCACCCATCACCCAGAGCTCAGCACCAGGCACTCATGTGCCAGCACCTCTCCTGCAAAACCGGTTCCCAGCTGGAACTGAGGCAGGGTGGGGGGTAACAGCATCTCCCTCCCACACAGAAGATATATACAGCCAGAAATGATGTGATTAAAAAAAAAAAGGAAAAGAAAATATCGATTGCTGTGCATTAAGGTAAGTCCCCAGTGGAGATGCTCTCCACTTGAGGTCAAAACCATATTGCAGGCAGAGTGCAAAACCACCTTTCCTGCAGGAGAGGGGCAGGTTGCAGGGGAAGTCATCTCTTC
>VXBZ01000416.1:153753-173455 GCA_013399135.1 Heliornis fulica | reverse complement strand
AGGCTCAGGCTCAGGTTCTGGTTCTGGTTCTGGTTCTGGTTCTGGTTCTGGTTCTGGTTCTGGTTCAGGCACAGGCTCAGGCACAGGCTCAAGCTCATGTTCTGGTACCACTTTAGGCCTTCTCACACAGATTTAGGCACACAGAGTTGGTTGGTTCCAACACACCCCTGGTTCAGGAGACAAAATGCCCTGTGCATTTTCACCAGGAACCCTCCCTTTTGCATCATCCACAGCCATACTGTTTCCAGGGGTTCAAATTCTGGCAAAATCACCCATGGGGGTGATTTTTCAGCCTTACTGGGATGAAATGGGCTCATCCCAAGCTGGACAGTATCTGCTCATGGGCACCATCCCCCCTTGGCTTTGTGTTGAGGTTGGATGCACTGGCAGCAGCCATCCCTGGCATCCAGCCTGGTGCAGATATGGTGTCCTTGGGCACAGGCTCACAGGATGGATGTGTGTTTCCAGATGTTAGTCTGGTCCCACACACACTCCACTGGCACAGGTGCAGGTCTGCACCACGCTTACTGGTGCTCTGGTTGCAAGGTCTGGGTTGCATGAGGAGGCCTACATGCAGACATCACCACAATCCTCCAAGAGTTAACATCTCAGCAGGCTGTCACTGGCCCACTCCTTCTACTCGTGTCCCTCAACCAACAGCCTCAGACTCTGGCATCTGGAGGATGGAAAGTGAAAAAAAAAAACCTGATGAGAAAGAGAAATCTGCGCTCAGGTTGTGCTCCCCATAAACTGCTGTAATTGGATTTATGAATCCAATCACAGCTGCAGTGAAGGCCACAGTCGAGCTCTGTATTGTATTTGTGAAACTTGTGTAGGAAAAAAAAAGTGGGCAGAAATGATCTAACTGCTCTTACCTCCCCACAGCTTGAGAAAATACCTCCTGACCCAGCTCTAACCTCGCTGAACTCAACAGCCTCAGAGCCTGAGGCGCTTCAATTAGAAATCCCCAAAACGTATTGGGTGAGGCTTTAAATAAGAGCAAGTTCTGTGTTGGAGCAATGACACGTCTCACACTGTAAAAGAACCAGTCTGCTGCTCAGAAGATGTGTGTAATTAGAAATAATTAAGCTGAGTTACAAAATCTCCCTGTTGCAATAGGTGATGTAAGACAAACAACGTTGGGGGCGGTGGGTAAACTGCTGGTGAACAAGGTGAAGGAAAATGAACCAAGGAAAATGGGATAAATTGTCTTAAAAAGAATAAAAAGAGTAGGTTTGTGTTGCCATGGCAGAGGAATGCCATGCCATGAGAGTCTGTTGCAGCCCCTGGATGAAGCCAGGTCAGTCAGTGTAGCATAGAATCACAGAATCACAGTATTGTTAAGGCTGGAAATGACCCCTAAGATCATCCAGTCCAACCATTAACCTCCCACCACCAAGTCCACCACTAGACCATGTCCTCAAGCACCGCATCTCCCCATCTGTTAAACCCCTCCAGGGATGGGGACTCAACCATATTGGGCACCAAAGACACCTTTCATGAAGATGGTTCTTCATTTCTTCACTTCTTTGGTGAAAAGAACCTGCTGTAATATAAGAGGACAAGGGCAAGAGTCCTGGGAGGCTCAAGTGGAGGGACAGGCTGGTCAGGACCATCATTAGTGCTCTGGGCAAGGAGCAAGGGGCCAAGGTTTGCTAATGTGACAAAATTATCACAATTATTCACTGTCAGAACTGAAGTTCATGAGTGAAACGTGAAGAGGAAGGCTGATGGCACTCCATGATCATAAGCAATGCAAGAGGACAAGCTCCCACAACCATGGACATGGGGCTGGAGCCCCAGCAAGGAGGCAGTGGAGGAGAAGGCATGTGGAGATGTACATAGGTTCATAGAATGGGTTAGGCTGGAAGTCTGGTGCTGGGCTGCCAGGCCCTCCTCCAAGTTCCACCAGTGCTCACACAGGGAGAAAGGTCCCCCCTCTTCAGACAGCAAAGGTTGGCTTCCCAGAAGACAGGCTGCCTGCTTGTTCAAGCTCAGAAAGGTCAAAATGAGGAGGTAGAACAAGCCAGAGCAGCTCTGTTGCCCGTCCTTGGGGGGCACATGTGGGTCCTGCTGGTGGCAGAGGATGCCCAGGCAGAGCCAAGCTCCTTGGGAAGACCCTGGTCACCCAGAGAGCTTCACCCACTGCCACTGCCCAGCATTATGTTACACTCACCCACAAGAGAGGTGAAAACACAACGAGGATTGTTGCAATTGCACCAGGAGCCACAGGACAGCCCATAGTGAGTGTGGAACACCAGCCTTGGGGACAGGTGAAGTGGTTTTGGTAAATCCCAGTGTGTGCCAGCCCAGGCAGGACANGGGGGCACATGTGGGTCCTGCTGGTGGCAGAGGATGCCCAGGCAGAGCCAAGCTCCTTGGGAAGACCCTGGTCACCCAGAGAGCTTCACCCACTGCCACTGCCCAGCATTATGTTACACTCACCCACAAGAGAGGTGAAAACACAACGAGGATTGTTGCAATTGCACCAGGAGCCACAGGACAGCCCATAGTGAGTGTGGAACACCAGCCTTGGGGACAGGTGAAGTGGTTTTGGTAAATCCCAGTGTGTGCCAGCCCAGGCAGGACATGGCTGGGTGACTGAGTGTAGACTCACCAAGTGTGTTGGGTTGGAAGGGACCTTCCAAGGACATCTAGTCCAACCCCTGCAGTGATCAGGGACATCTTCACTGGAGCAGGTTGCTCAGAGCCCCATCCACCCTGACCTTGAATGTCTCCAGGGATGGGGCCTCCACCACCTCTCTGGGCAACCTAGGCCGGGGTCTCACCACCCTCAGAGGGAAAAACTTCTCATCTAACCCTGCCCATCTCTAGTTAAACCCACCCCCTCCCCTCATCCTGTCACCCCATGCCCTGGGGAACAGTTCACAGCTTTCTGACAGGCACCTTTCAGGGACTGGAAGGCTTCTATANGGTTGCTCAGAGCCCCATCCACCCTGACCTTGAATGTCTCCAGGGATGGGGCCTCCACCACCTCTCTGGGCAACCTAGGCCGGGGTCTCACCACCCTCAGAGGGAAAAACTTCTCATCTAACCCTGCCCATCTCTAGTTAAAACCACCCCCTCCCCTCATCCTGTCACCCCATGCCCTGGGGAACAGTTCACAGCTTTCTGACAGGCACCTTTCAGGGACTGGAAGGCTTCTATAAAGCCTCCTCTGGATGCCCTTCAACACACAGAATCCCAGAATCCCAGAACATCAGGAGCTGGAAGTGACCTTGAAAGATCCTCTAGTCCAACCCCCTGCCAGGGGACCAACAGGTCCATGTCCTCTTTGAGCTGAGGGCTCCAGAGGTGGACACAGTACCCAGGGGAGGTCTCCCCAGAGCAGAGCAGAGGGACTCAGCTGCAGTACATGGTTGTTGGGTGCCCAAACACATCATCTTGGTTCAGCCTGGAGAAGAAATGCTCTGGGGATGGATGGGCTGTAGCAGAGCAGGGGGAGAAGCAGCAGGTCTTGGGAGGAACAAAGAGTGAGAGCACTTTTCCATTACACAGGCTAGAGGTTGTCTCGTGAAACTATCAGGCATTAAGCTGAGAATAAAGCTTAAGGGGCAGTTAATCACACAGTTAATCACACAGTACATAATGAAGTTGTGGAATTCACTCCCTCACAGATGATGGCCTAGACAAACTCAGGAAAAATAGACCCACTGGTGGATATTAACGGTGCTCCGATGGCCTCTCCGTTCCAAGCAGCAGCCAAGAAATGCTGGAGGAAAAATCTCCTTTTTTTTTCCTTCTTTTTTTTTTTCCCATTAAAATTCAGGCTGTGCAAAGCAACCCTTTTTGAACATGAAAATATGTTCCTATACAGGGATGAGTTGGTCTAGTTGATATTTTTGTTTTCCTGGCCCCCAGTGAGTTCCACGTTGCCCAACGTTGGCCACTGGCAGGGTTTTGAGTGAAAAACGCCACGTGCAAACAGCACAAGTTCAATGAATTGTTCCAGCCTCAGATGTGCTCTGAAAGGGACGTGTATTCAGGCCTCTCTGCTTATTTATCTCTCTGAAAACATCCCTCTGAGGCATTTTCTTTAAAATACATCCAGTACTCTCGATTTCTGAGAGAGCAAAACAAGAGCCAGGAGCGATTCGCAGCTGTAATTCAAATTTAGGCAGAAAAGGGAGAAAGTTTTGCCCGTGGTGATGACCTACATGACCCTTGTGTGCCCAACCCTGGAGACACTGATGTCTCTTTCAGCAGCCCAGGTCTATCTCCATCTGACCTTCCTCTCGAGCTGGATTTTAAGTCCTCCTATCCCAGTTCAGTCCCTGAATTTTGAGGAGCAGATGGAACACAAACAACTTGAAAAAAAACAGGATTTTTCTAACCCAAAGTGATTGTTTGGTACAAATGGAAATTCTTTGATGAGACAGGCACAACTCAGAGGAGTGGAAATCAGGTAGAGATGCAGAACTTTGATCTGCACCTATACATTTGAGTCTGCTAATTGTGCCCTCTGGGAGCTGAGCCTTTGGAAAGCAGTGCTCCTTTATCCATACATGAAATAACTCTTGAATATTTTAAGCAGAGTGGTTATGTATAAAGTAAACATATGTTGATCAGTTATTCCTTGAATAATATGCCATCTGCTATTTGACAACACGCTCCTCTGAGTGCAGTGATAAGTGATGGGTGAAAGTGGAAAGCCCTTTTCTGTGAAATTCTGCTCACTTTGTGAGCAGAATTTTGTGCAGTTCAGGAGCTAGAAATAAAAATCTTGGGAAACCATCTAGAGGTCAGTTAATCCGACCCGTGGCACTGAGGAAAGCTGGAGGTAAATAATCGCTTCAGTTCTCTTAGAACAGAGTCATTTTGGTGGAAAAAAGATCTTTATGATCATCAAGTCTGGCCATGCACTGCAGTAAGGCATGGAGAAGCTGATGCCTCCCACAGCCAGGACTTGCTTTCAGAGGAGACTGAACAAGATGGAGATGGAACATCTGAAGCCTCAACGAAGATACAGCCCAGAACGTCGGTAGATGATGAAAGCTGGGCTGGAAACTTCCATCAGACCGTGCTGTGGGACACTCTCCTCATTCTTCAGCTACAAAATAACCTTGAGCAGCATCAGAAAAGTTCTTCTCATCCTGTCACCTTGGAGCCTGGTGCAGGAACCAAGTAAGAAGGGTGACAAAGCCAGAGCACATCACATAAAGCCCAGGGTGAAAGCACTTGTCTTGTGTCAGACTCTCAGGTTTTTCAGCATGGAAGAGATGAAGAAAAAATATTAGGAGCACTTCATAGTCCTCACTGCCAGAGGAGGCTGGCACACCTAATGGCCCTAATGTGTAGGCATCTGGTCTTCCCTCATGGCCAGAGCAGATGGAGATCAAGACAGCAGGTCCAATTCTCCTGTATCACCTGCTAACCCATCTCCATCACGTCAAGCTCGGGGGTGACAGACACCAGCCACAAATCCCTCCACACACATATGGGCCTTCTGTCATGCAGGGGTTGGGTTGAAGCCTGGAGGAGGTGGACAAGGGTGGCAAAAAAGAGCAGACCATGTGTCTCAGCTCAGCATTTCCTGCTCACTCTGAGGAGACCAGGCAGCCAGTGACAGGACAAGGGGCAATGGGTCCAAGGTGGAACAGAGGAGGTTCCATCTTAATATATGGAGGAACCTTTTCACTGTGAGGGTGATGGAGCCCTGGGCCAGGCTGCCCAGAGAGGTTGTGGAGTCTCCTTCTCTAGAGACATTCCAAACCCATCTGGACACATTCCTGTGTGATCTACTCCAGATGACCCTGCTCTGGCAGGGGGTTGGACTGGATGATCTCCAGAGGTCCCTTCCATCTCCTGACATTCTGGGATCCTGTGATTCCTCAGAGCTTTACCCAGCCTCAGACACGTGGTGTCAGGAGAGCAGTGACTCAGAAATGGTGGTGTAAAGTTGCTCTTCCATTTTTCCCTGACTCCTTCCCCATCCCCTTGTGTGTTTCCCACAGCCCCTTTCCCAGCAGAGCCCCCGTTCATCCCCTCCAGCGTGGTCCTCTGCCTCTGCTCACCAACCAGGCCGTGACAACTATTATTTTACAGGTTGTTTAATCTGAAGTGCTGTTCACCTGCTGCCTTCCTCATCCACAGGACATTTTTCAACTTTGTGTGTCCCAGGAACACCAGCTTGCATCCCAGTAACTCCCCTTTCTCTAATTAACCACCAGCTTGTCTCTATGCAGATGCTACAATGCCTTTCCCAGGTAATTACTTACCTTTACAGCAATGCATCTCTCTGGCTCTCCCTGTCTCCCTCAGACTTGCCCTAAAAAGAGCAGGGTCACACAACAGTGTGCATGAAGTCTGCCCTTCCCTCCTCACCTTTCTCCTGGTGGTGGTAAGAACACATCTATTTTATTTAAGGCACTGAATGTTTTCCCTGGCTCGTTTTCCTCCTCGTTAGCTGAACTGGCTTGGTTTGAAAACACGTTCACAAACATCTCTGATCCACATTCACCAGGCCAAGTTCATTAAACAGAATTATAAATTAAGCAAAGCATGATGTAGGTGATATATAGTTTAAAATGTTGTGATTTCTCTCATCAGGTGACAGGAAAAAAAACTGGTGGCATCCCTAGAACCAACCTAGCAGGGAGGGAGACCCTGGGGATGGCCCCGGCTGCCTCTCGTGGGCACAGCACCCCCCTCACACTGCCTGCAATCAGATGGTCAGAATCACCAAAACACAAAAACCTGAAACAGAAGGTTGGAAATAAATAAAAATAAAATAAAATGGTCCCAGGGTAGGTTTATTTTCTGTTAGGAAATGGCAGAAAATCAGAGCTTCTGAGTGAGTGCCCAACCGGGCGGCACGTCCTCTGCTCGGGGAGCACCACGGAGGCCTCACGTGAACATGGGCCCACAGATGGGTGCTCCAGTATGAGTTTGTCATCCCCATGCACTCTGTGTGTCACTGGGTGCATCAGTTTGAGCTGTAACAAGTGCTCAAGTGAAGCCATCAGTGCTGCTGTGTATTTTTCCTAAGCTTGCACGCCCTCAAAGCAACGCGATCTGTAAGATGAGAGGAGCTAATCCAGCCCTTGGGAAGCAAACTGGGATGGATTGGGATCTCCACTCTTCTCAGTTGATTTGCTTCATTACCCAGCACCAAGAACTTTGCCTTGGTCCATCAGCAGCCAGTCTTTATACCCACTGTGGAGGTACAGCCATCCCAGTGCACCAACAGGACCACACAGTGGCTCTGCTCACTCCAGCATCATCACGGGGAACTCGATCTGGGACCTTCTGAAAAATCATTCCCTCTTAAATGCAGGTCCTTGTGTAGGCACCACCATCTCTCACAGAAGAGAGTCTATCCTCAGAGCAGAGGTGATCCAAGGGCTGGAGCATCTCTCCTATGGAGACAGGCTGAGAGAGTTGGGCTGGTTCAGCCTGGAGAAGAGAAGGCTCTGGAGGGACCTTGGAGCCCCTTCCAGTCCCTGAAAGGTGCCTGTCAGAAAGCTGGGAAGAACTGTTCCCCAGGGCATGGGGTGACAGGATGAGGGAGGGATGGTTTAAACTAGAAAAGGGCAGATTTAGGTTGGATATAGGAAGAAGTTCTTCCCTCTGAGGGTGGTGAGACCCCGGCCCAGGTTGCCCAGAGAGGTGGTTCCATGAGCACAGGTCCTGAAGCTGATTGTTTAAGAGTTCTTGAGGGGGCCTAGTAGCTTCACAGAGAAGAGAAGGCTCCAGAGGGACCTTAGAGTTCCTTCCAGTCCCTGAAAGGTGCCTGTCAGAAAGCTGGGAAGAACTGTTCCCCAGGGCATGGGGTGACAGGATGAGGGAGGGATGGTTTAAACTAGAAAAGGGCAGATTTAGGTTGGATATAGGAAGAAGTTCTTCCCTCTGAGGGTGGTGAGACACTGGCCCAGGTTTCCCAGAAAGGTGGTGGAGGCCCCATCCCTGGAGACATTCAAGGCCAGGTTGGATGAGGCCCTGAGCAAGCTGATCTAGTGGGGGGTGTCCCTGCTTCTTGCAGGGGGTTGGACTAGATGACCTCTGGGAGCCCCTTCCAACTCTAATCATTCTGTGATTCTGTGATTCTGTGATTCCTGAGGTGTTGTTTTGCTCTCTTTACTGGTTCCCATGGCATGTAAACACTCTGATTTACCACTTCATGACCAGCTCATGGAAATACATGTACAGCTCTTTTCCCCCAATAATGACACTTCCCAGGTTTCTTCCAGCCATAAGCCCACAGCCAGAGAGGGGCTGGAATAATCACGTTATGGATTAGAGCCGTTTAGTTGTAGAGATGAAGCATGAAATAAACACTTCAGTTCATTAGCCCTGGTGGAGCAGCAGGGGGGGAGCTTGGGATCCCCTGCCCTGCCCCCAGGCACCCCACGGCCACCCAGCTGCCTCCACCCCCCCCAGGCTGGCACAACTGATACCTTCAAGGACCATAAAACCATAAATCAGGCGGTTTCACTGCCTCAAACAGGTAAATTGGCAGCACAGGGGGGAAGGGCAGCTCTGTTTTGTTGGGGGTCAGTTTGATCTGTTAATTAATTAATGGATGCAGCATCCCTGCTGTGTAATGAATATGCAGCAAATACATCGGTGCCCGTGAGCACCTGAAGATCCACCAGGAGTGGGTGATGTCCCTGGTGGGGATTCTCCCCATCCCTGTTCCTGTCCCCTTTCCCACAAGACCCCATCAGGGACATCAGGGATTCTCCCCATCCCCTTACCACCCATATCACTCACTAAACCATGTCCATAAGTACCTCATCCAACCTCTCTTTAAGCACCCTGAGGGATGGTGACTCCACCACCACCCTGGGCATCCCATTCCAGGAGGAACAGCACCCACTGCTCCAGCTCAGCACCAGCACCAGCATGGCCTCAGCACTGCTTTGGTTTCTTTCCAAAATCCAAAGCCTTTTCCTTCATTCCCACCTTTTTCTGTTTGTTTTTTACCATCTTTTTTTTTTTTCTATCCACATCACCACAAGATGATCTGGGCTGGCAAAGGACCCAACACTCCCTGCAGCCCCCACGGGAGAGAAGGTGGCAAGACCCTCACCACAGACTTGCCCAAAGAGTTAGTCTAACCCCAAAGCCTTTTTTATTTCTTTTCTTTTTTTTCAATTATCTCTTCTTAAAAATAATCTGACAATAATGAAAACCTGGTATTTCCCAAAGAGGCTCAGAAAGCTGTTGCAGGTACTCCAGGACCTGAATATTTCAAAACATACTCAGCAAAAATCTCTGTATTAGCTGCAGCTTGATTCTGTGGCTCAAACTGCTCTGTCTTCTTGGGGAGGGGGGGTGGAAACTGAGATGTTTTCCCTCACAGGGCAGGAACTGCATCTCCTTTTATACTTTCATGCCAAGCCATGTAAAATGTGACTCCTCTCCCTGTGTTCTTTCCAAACCTGCACCCGTCAGAGCAGCAAATGACCAAAAAAAACCCGTGTTTAGATGAACTCATTTTCATGCTCTGCAGGCTCTAACCTTGTCTCCAAAAGCCAAGGTTGATGTGTCCCATGCCAAATTAAATGGAAGATGTATGCAGTAATGAAAAGGGTAGCATTCCATGAAAATCCCTGCTTTTCAGTTAAAGAAGCCATGGTTAATTAGCTATGCAAAAATTACAATGTCAGGGTAACTTTGCAAGTTGAGGGTTTTTTTTTTGTAAATGCTCAAGTATCTCACTGGAAGGAAGAAGCCAGCTCAAGTTTTCTATCATCTGTTACCTGGATAATCTATTTTTTTAAAATATATTAAATTGCTCAAGAAAAAATACACTGTTTTTCTCTCAAAACATGAAGGAAGCATCCCCTGATGCTCCCCAAAGGCATGGAGGGGGGAGGAGGGGAGCCAGGCAGAGTGGGGTCCCCAAGGCAGCAACCCCAGAGCAAAGGAGCTCCCCAGTTGATGGTGAGCCATCAGCAGTGATTTCCATGAGCTGAAAGGGTTTTGTTTCCTGACAGAGAGTTAAGGCCCTGACACCCAGATGTGTGTGTGATATCTGACCTGTTTACATGAATCCCTCACTGCTGGAGAGCTGCAAGTGAGAACAAGGGCTGGTCTCTGACTCACACAGAGGAGCACCCAAGGGAAGGCAAACCCCCAGGTCAGGGGAGGCAGGAATTCAATGTTAGAGTTGGAATTGTAAAATCCCAGACTGGTTTGGGTGGAAAGGGATCACAGAGTTGCCCCTGTGTCATGGGCAGGGGGGGCCCCCACCAGCCCAGGGGGCCCCAAGCCCCATCCAACCTGGCCTGGAGCTCTGCCAGGGATCCAGGGGCAGCCCCAGCTTCTTTGGGCACCCTGTGCCAGGGCCTCCCCCCTCCATGGGAAGGATTTGTGCCTGATTTCCCTGTCACCACCAAAGACATCCCAGTATCAACCCCAGAGGAACACCCCGCTCATCACTGGTCTCCACTTGGACCTCAAGCCATGACCACAACAGCTCTCAGAGTGAGAACATCCAAACAATTCCCTAATCCCCAAGTGGTTCATCCACCAAATCCAATTTGGAGACAAGGATGTTGTGTGGGACCGTGCTGGATGCTCTGCACAGGTCCAGGTGAGCCCACGGGGCTGGGAGCAGCCCCGTGCCTGGTCCATCCCCGCGCAGAGCCGAGGGCAGGACAAAGGAAGAGGCACAAGATGTTTTACTGCATTTGCTGTGCATGGAGGAGAGGCAAACAGGAGCAGAAGCAAAGAGGAGCAGATTCAAACTCACTGCTAACCACAGGCGGCTGCAGGGGACAGTTAATCATTTCTTTTCCGAAGGGGAAACAATATTAAAATCATCAAGGCCCGAGATTTGCATCTGGCGCCAATCTGGTGGCTCCTTCCCAGCTCCACTCCTCTTAAATCTTTTATAGGAGTCACTAAAAATGTTGTGCACTACGACAGTTGTAGCAAATAAAGCTCTGCCTGTTACCAACAGCCTGGGGCAGGGCAGGGGTTCAGGGGTACATCACTGCGGCCCTGCGAAGCAAACCCGGTGCTGGTGGGGCCTTGTGTGGCCTGTACGTGGTCCCGTCTCTTCTCCCACCCGTGTTCCGTGGCTGCCACGGTCCAGCCCCACTGGCTCTGTCACTCCCCAGCCACAGCCTCCAAGAGCAGCCCAGAGCGTGACTGGTTTGGGCTGGAAGGGACCTCAAAGCCCATCCAGGTCCAACCCCATGATGAGTTGCCACCAAGGTGATGGAGGGATGGAACATCTTCCTGATGGGGACAGGCTGAGGGAGCTGGGGCTCTGGAGCTGGGAGAAGAGGAGACTGAGGGGTCACCTCAGTCATGTCTATCAATATGTCAAGGGTGAGTGTCAGGAGGATGGAGCCAGGCTCTGCTCAGGGATGGCCAGGGACAGGACAAGGGGAAGTGGTTCCAAACTAGAACATAGTAAGTTCCATCTTAATATAAGGAGGAACTTTGTCACCGTGAGGGTGGCAGAGCCCTGGGCCAGGCTGCCCAGAGAGGTTGTGGAGTCTCCTTCTCTGGAGACATTCCAGACCCATCTGGACACGTTCCTGTGTGATCTACTCTAGATGATCCTGCTCGGGCAGAGGGTTGGACTGGATGATCTTTCAAGGTCCCTTCCAACTCCTGATGTTCTGGGATTCTGTGATTCTGTGATTCTCCAGGCTGCACAACCCCAACTCTCTCAGCCTGGCTCCATAGCAGAGATGCTCCAACCCTTGGATCATCTCCATGGCCTCCTCTGGACCCATTCCAACAGTTCCATGTCCTTCCCATGTTGGGGACCCCAGAGCTGGACACAGCACTCCAAGGGTACTTCCAAGAAGAGACAAAGATTGGTTTTGGAGCTGGTGCAAATCGTGTTTTCTCCCAGAGAAGCCTGGCAAAGCGAAGCAGGGCCTGGTTTGGGGTGTGCTACACAAATGGAGTCAGGGAAGAGCTCTTGGGGTGCATTCATGCCCCATTGATCAAGTCTTCATTAGCCACCACACCTTCCATGGAGAAAAAACATGTGTGGTTGGGCACTGATCAATAAAGAAATACGATGTGGCCACCAAACACAGTGCAGCAGGAGTGGATCTCTTACTGGTTGCTTCTCAGGGCAGTTTTTCCTCCTCCCACATTACTGATCAGAGTTAAGACTTCTGGCTTGGCTCCTAAGGACAGTTAAACCCCATGTTCTCAGCTGGCTTAGCATCCATCATCAGGAATAAAGAAAAAATCCTCATTTTCAGCACGGTCAACAAGAGCTATTTCTCTGCTTCGGGCCCAGCAAATTCCAGAAGACACAGTATTGCATATAAAACATTGGGCTGCAATCAAAGGTCACTTCCAGTTTGAATGGCCTGAGGTTTAGGTGTCCATGGGGACAGGAGCAGTGCAGGTGGGCAGCAGGGTAAGGGGTGTTTGGTGTGAAACAGCGGCCTGAGTGGCGATGAGCTTCGGTTGGGGGGTTCTCCTGCTCTCTGGGGGTTTCCCATGTAGGACCCTCTATGGACCAGCACCCCACTCAGGTGGAGATGCTCTAAAAAGCAGGTTTTTACATTTAAAACGTTCAGGTTGTAGGAGTACAGCCCAGTGGGGGGGGTTTCCTCACAGAGGAGACAAACGGTGCCCTCCCCACACAGCAGGACGGCCACGGGCATCGCCGCCGCCGAGGGCTCCCGCCAACCAGCTCCACACACACCAGTTTGATTAAGCTCTCTGGCTTTTTTTTTTTAATTGAAATATTTCTCATGCCTTCTCAAACACTCCTTCAGGAGTAGCGATATTTATCTAACATATTGAAAAATCATTTTAATTTTCAGGAATTTATTTATTTCTTTCTCCTCCCTGGCAACCTGGCCCAGATAACAAAACAATGAACAACTTTCATTCATTTCATGCATTTCTGAACATCGTGGCAGCCCCTGTCAGAAAATTTAATCAAGCTGCTTTCCCAACATTTATTGTGCACGTTCCTGCGGTCGCTGCGCGGAGCGCGGCCGACATAACTTGCCTGAAGTCATATGCAAAAGGTAGCCCGGTGCTCCAGCAGGATTTGATACTGGGAAGACCAGTAGAAATCAAAGCTGGGAGTATGAGATGTTCCCAGCACCCTTCTTGGGCTCTTCCCTGCATGTAATGTGGGAAATAGGTCAGAGTGGGCTGGTCCTGGCTGCAGAGGGAAAGCGGGAGCGAGTCTGGAGAGCTGCGCTCCTCTCTGAGAAAATGCCACTGCATCAGATGGGAAAGTGCCTCCAGGTTCATCTACCTCAGCCTGGATTCAGCAGATAATAATAAAGGAAATATTCTATGCCTATAGCACCATCTGTGTGTTTACAGTGCTCAGCACCACTAATTAATTCTGCCTCGAACAGCCTTCTGGACCGGCCACGGGGACATGCAGGTACCGGTCATAAGTCTCAGACCACCTTTTCTCTCAGGCAATACATTTGTGTTTGACATTTTGGAGTTCTTCAGCTTCATAAAATTTATTTCTGACTGGTTTCATGTAAATCAAATGGCATGAGACTTCTGCCTTCAGATTATAAATGATCACATTAAACCAGAAGATGCTCTTGGCCACAGTGAGTCTAAAAATGTGATTTTGTACAGTCACTGTTCTTTCCTTTTTTCTTTTTTCTTTTTTCTTTTTCTTTCCCTTTTTCTTTCCTTTTTTCTTTTTCTTTTTCTTTCCCCTTTTCTTTTCCTTTCCCTTTTTCTTTCTCTTTTTCTTTTTCTTTTTCTTTCCCCTTTTCTTTTCCTTTCCCTTTTTCTTTCTCTTTTTCTTTTTCTTTTTCTTCTTTTTCTTTTTTCCTTTTCTTTTTCGTTCCTTTTTAAAAATATTTTGTGAATGGGCAATCTTGTTTATTCCCAAATGGAGCCATTCACACATTTCTCTAACTATGTATTTCTATCTGGACACCCCCCTGCAGTGCTGCCTCCAGCTCGGGGGTCCCCAGGACAAGGAGGACATGGAGCTGTTGGAGTGAGTCCCCAGGAGCCCTGGAGATGCTCCAAGGGCTGGAGCAGCTCTGCTCTGGAGCCAGGCTGGGAGAGCTGGGCTGGCTCAGCATGGAGAGGAGAAGGTTCTTCTGGGGAGAGGTCCAAGCCCCTTCCCGTCCCTCAGGGGCTCCAGGACAGATGAGAACAACCCCCTATTCCTGTAGGGGTGGGATAGAAGATACAGGCAGGAAGATGAGGGGGTGTCACCCTTGTGCCAGTGACCAGCTGGAGCACATGGATATCACCCAGGGAGAAACTTAATTCTCAGGGTAAAAATAAATCACAGCAGCTCAGTGAACAATGACAATAAGGTTTATCTCCCTCTTTTTGTTTCCCATTCCCCCACCCCCACCCTAAAAGCCGTCTGTTGATGAAGCTAAGCACTGCAAAACAAAGGGAACCAGCCACCTAACGTGCCACAACCAGCCAGGGGACCCTGCCAGGGCACCCATGCAGGTGCCAACCCACTTAGCTGTGCCAGAAGATCCATTTCCTAATGATGTGATGGTGCAATATGGAAGATACTCATGGCATTCAAAGGGACAGCTGGTCCTGTCCTCCCAGATACCCTCAGCTGGGGTAGAAAATGCTACAAGAACATCTCACAGTCCAGGAAGGGGACTGGGAGATTAATCCACAGGTAACAGTCAGTCTTTTAGGTCACACTCAGGAGGGAAACCCCTTGGTCAGGCATCAGAGAATCACAGGATGGGTTGGGTTGGAAGGGACCTTCCAAGCCCATCTAGTCCCAGCCTGCAGTGAGCAGGGACATCTTCACTAGAGCAGGTTGCTCAGAGCCCCATCCACCCTGACCTTGAATGTCTCCAGGGATGGGGCCTCCACCACCTCTCTGGGCAACCTGGGCCAGTGTCCCACCACCCTCAGAGGGAAGAACTTCTTCCTAATATCCAACCTCAATCTCCTCTTTTCTAGTTTAAACCACCCCCCCTCATCCTGTCACTCCATGCCCTCAGGAACAGTTCTTCACAGCTTTCTGACAGGCACCTTTCAGGGACTGGAAGGGGCTCTAAGGTCCCTCTGGAACCTTCTCTTCTCTTCTCTTCTCTTCTCTTCTCTTCTCTTCTCTTCTCTTCTCTTCTCTTCTCTTCTCTTCTCTTCTCTTCTCTTCTCTTCTCTTCTCTTCTCCTCTCTTCTCTTCTCTCTTGTCTGTGAAGCTCCTAAACCCCCTCAAGAACCCATAATCAATCAGCCTCATGACCTGTGCTCATGGAACCCCTTCCCTGGGGAGCCCCCAGAGAGACTCCTCCAGGCATTGCCACAAACGTCACACAAGCATTTTCCAAAGAGGAAGAGAAGAGGAAATAGGTGGAACTTTGCTTTGCTGTTTGTCCTCCCTGTACTTTATTTCACCCACCCCAGCTGTCCTGTGGAGATGTCACATTGCCAGAACCCTCTGCAGGGCAGCAAGTCTGCAGAGGGCTGGGGTGGGGATGTCCAACAGGGAATATTAGGAAAAAAATATCTGCTGTCATGTCTCAGCGTTGGTCTCCTGCAGTGCTGGGACCAGTGGGGACTTTTTAACCCCCTTGGCAGTAAAACCTGAACCCAAACTCTCAGTATTTCTAGTTAAAACTCTTAGTTAATTTCTTTCTTGAGGGCAACATGTAGGTACCTGCGTGGAGGGGGTCAGAATGTCAAGTGAAGTCCCACGGAGGGAAGGGCTGTCCCCATCAGCACGTGTGGGACACGCTTGGGTCCAAGCCAAATCTGTGGTGTCCAGCAGCCTCCTCCTCACCTGAGTAACCTGCCCAGTGGAAAACATTTGTTTGAAATTGAGTTTTGCCTACAAGTTTATTAAAAAAGTGTGGTTTATGGATTTAATTAAAGCACCACATATACGAGACCTTGCTAATCCTGTTTGTGCTGCAACTGAATTAAAGTGCTAAAAATCAATATATTTGAGTTTAAATATTTTATTACAGAGGGTTGTTAAATATTAATGATGTAACAAGTAATCAGTGTCACTGTGCCTGTCTGCAGGAAATCTGCAGGAAAGTAGAAGTCTGTTTGGTTTGACAACCAGGTTCTCAGCTGCATCTTCTCCTGCCCTGTGTGACACAGGGACAGCAAAGCACAGGGATGGTGTCAGGGGGTTGGGAACAAGCTCATGTGCACCAACACCTGTGCTGCAAGCCAAGATGTGGCCTTGAACAGTGTCAGCTGCTGGGACCTCCATGTGCCATGTCCTCCTCCACCAGCTCTGTGGCCCTGAGGACACCCTCAGCTCTCATCCCACCGATTGCTCTGACAGCAAAAACGCCCATTTTCTGCTTTCTTGGGATTTTTTTTCCTGGATTACTCCCACAGGTGGAATCTGGAAGAAAGTTCCAGGACACATGGGAATAAAGGAGGAAGGAAGGTGCTGCAGCCCTGTGACTTACTGGCCTGGAGAAGAGGAGGCTGAGGGAAGACCTCATGGTGGTTGGGGGCTTCCTGACAAGGGACAGCGAAGGGGCAGGCACCCATCTCCTCTCTGTGGGGACCAGGGACAGAACCCGAGGGAACAGCATGAAGCTGGGACAGGGGAGGGTCAGGGGGGGTGTCAGGAAGAGGTTCTGTCCTGAGAGGGGGTTGGGCACTGGCACAGGCTCCCCAGGGCAGTGGTCCCAGCCCCCAGCTGGGCTGAGGTCAAGCAGCGTCTGGACGATGTGTCAGTCCCTGCTCTGACTGGGCTGGGCTGTGTGGAGCCAGGAGCTGGACTCCAGGGGCCTGATGGGTCCAAGCTCAGGAGATCCTGGGATTCTATAAATATAATTTTGAACTTTCCTGGGGCAGGTAAAAGGCTCTTTTTGCCACTCAGTTTCACAGTGGCATCACCCTGTGGTCCTGTGGGGCGGCAGCGCTCCGCTGAGGGCTGCAGCCAGCAGCCAGAGCACTTTGGAAGCGTTTTCACCCAAACCTGTCCCTGAAATACACAACTGCTCATGGTGCTTCTGCTCAGAGAATGTCACATCGTGCTGCACAGAATGACTCGCGAACACGGGTTCTGTAATCACATTTTGGAGAGATGTGAGTTTATTAATATACATGATCTTGTAAACCTGGCTCCTGCAGCAGGCACTGAGGGAGCCAATTTGTGTGTGATCAAATCCTAATTCCACAGCAAATCAATCTCATTTTCCAGCCTGTCACCTCGCTTAGGGCACACCACAGGGTGACTGGTGCCCAGGATGGCCCCTGTGCTGTGTCCAGCTCCAGGGCAGGCAGTGGGGACAGAAGGGTGAGTGTGGGGTGAAGGAGCACCCCAGCTCGGGGGCTGGGTGGGCTCGCCACTGTGGGAGAACTTCCCATGGCTGGTCAAAGGCTGAGGGAGCTGGGGCTCTGGAGCTGGGAGAAGAGGAGACTGAGGGGTCACCTCATTAATGTCTATCAATATGTCAAGGGTGAGTGTCAGGAGGATGGATCCAGGCTCTGCTCAGGGATGGGCAGGGACAGGACAAGGGGAAATGGGTCCAAACTGGAACACAGAAAGTTCCATCTTAATATAAGGAGGAACCTTTTCCCTGTGAGGGTGGCAGAGCCCTGGGCCAGGCTGCCCAGAGAGGCCGTGGAGTCTCCTTCTCTGGAGACATTCCAGACCCATCTGGACACGTTCCTGTGGGATCTCCTCTAGATGATCCTGCTCTGGCAGGGGGTTGGACTGAGTGATCTCTCGAGGTCTCTTCCAGCTCCTGATACTCTGTGATCATCGTTAACCCTGTTTTTACATGGGGTAGGAACTCTCTTGCCATGCAGATATCTGCACCCAGGAGAACTGGGACCCTGCACCCCGGGGTGCTGGTCTGCAGATGGCTCTGAGCACCCCACCTGAGGGCACCCTTCTCCCAGGTACCAGTCCTTGTGTCCAGCACCCGTCTGTCCTTTCCCTCCCCTTGATGCCATGACGTTGGGATCTCCAGGGGATCAGCCCAGAAGGGGATGGGCTCTGGATCCACCCTGGTGCTGTGCAGTGCCTGATACATCTTCTCCTCAAGGGGGCCTACAAGAAAGATGGGGAGAGGCTGTTCAGTAGGGCCTGTTGTGACAGGACAAGGGGTGATAAAGGGTTTAAACTAGAGGGAGGGAGATTTAGATTGGAGATTAGGAAAAAGTTCTTTGCTGTGAGAGTGGTGGAGCACTGGACCAGGTTGCCCAGGGAGGTGGTGGATGCCCCTGGATCCCTGGAGACGTTCAAGGCCAGGTTGGATGAGGCCCTGAGCAACGTGATCTAGTTGGGGGTGTCCCTGCTTCTTGCAGGGGGGTTGGACTGGATGACCTCTGGGGGTCCCTTCCAACTCTAACCATTCTAGGATTTTATGGTTCTCCTGGGCTGTGGATCCTCATCCAGACCCGGCTCATGCAGCCACTCAGGGTGTCAAGGTGGGATCCAATCTCCACTCCCTGCCCTGAGGCACTGGGGAGCCCTGTCGCCCCTGGTGGGACACAGATCCACAGTCCATCCCACTGACTCTGCCTTCAAATTCATTGAAATGCTCAAATGGAGAAAAAACCAAGTGTCTGCCACGATTTCCACTGGCAGCAGGTCTTGTCCCTACTCTGTCTGGAACCTTCTCTGACACCACCCTTCCAGCCCACCGAGCCTCTACAATCCAAACCCAAACCGGTCTCCCCGTTCGTCTGACCCGGCTGCAACGCTCCACGCGTGAGCGCTACCGTCCACGCCACAACCAGCTCAGCTCGCCGATGGCGAAGTCACCTGTCCCCTCCCCAGCCAGGCGCTGAGACCCGTTCCGAGCCTGCCAGGCCGCCACGGCGCCGCGGTGATGGGCTGCACAGAGCTCTGCTACCATCTGCCGGCATCCCCGGCTGCTCGCCTGAAGGGAGGCGTTACCCGGCCCTCGGCAAAGGGCAAAGCCGAGTCTCCGGTCAGGGGCTGCCCCGGTCGGGGGTCACAACCCCTCCGGCCACCATCGCGGGCAGCTTCCTGCCCCCTTTCGCCTGCTCCAGTGGCACCCGGGGATCCAGGGAGGGGGTTTAGCGCTGCCCCGCAAGGCAAACGGCAACGGCGACACGCACCGAACGCTTCCCCGGCTCTGCCCGAGCAGGAGCGACCCTCCAGTCCCGGGACCCTCCAGCCCCGGGACCCTCCAGCCCCAGGACCCTCCAGCCCCGGGACCCCCCAGCCCCAGGACCCTCCAGCCCCAAGACCCTGCAGTCCCAGGACCCTGCAGCCCCAAGACCCTCCAGACTCAGGAGCTTCCCTGCCAGATGCTGATCCCCTGGTTCCCCTGGTTCCCATCACTGTTCCTCCACGGCAAAGGGAAAAACCTCATGGGGAGTCACCCAACCCCACGGACCGGCAGTGGGGTCCCCCATGTCCAGCTCCCCCATCTCCAGATGAGTGGGGGGTTAAGGGTACGGTGTGATGTCAAGGGTGGAGGGCGAACACCCCCAGGGCAGTGCTTGCAGGGGGGAGTTCCCCTGGGGGACAGCACCACAAAGGTGCTGGGTCACTGCCCCGGGGTCCCCAGCCGCCCCGGGGTCCCCAGCACAGCATCCCCCCCGTGCCCGCTGCCCGCCGCCTGCCCGCTCACGGCGGTTGCCATGGCAACACGCTGCCGCGGCGCAGACACCGGGTGGACCGGAATGGGAATGACTGAGAGCAGATCCCGGCGTCTGCTCCGGTGACAGCGACAATATCAGCGCCCATCTGCCCGCGCTCCTCCCCGGGAGATGGAGAGAGGCGCAGGGAGGGAGAGGAGAAGCGACAACGCAGCTCACACCTACA
>VXBZ01000416.1:126558-144058 GCA_013399135.1 Heliornis fulica | reverse complement strand
TCCAAGGGTTGGAGGATCTCTCCTATGGAGACAGGATGAGAGAGTTGGGCTGGTTCAGCCTGGAGAAGGCTCCAGGGATATCTCCAAACCCCTTCAAGTCCCTGAAAGGACCTACAGGAAAGCTGGGCAGGGCTGTTTGTAAGGACATGGCTCTACCTCCTCATTTGACCTTTCTCAGCTTGAACAAGCAGGCAGCTTGTCTTCTGGGAAGCCAGACTTTGCTGTCTGGAGCTGGGGGGGGCTTTCTCCCTGTGTGAGCACTGTCAGAGCCGGGGGGAGGGCCTGGAAGCCCAGCACCAGCCCTGCATGTGGTGCCATCCTGGCAGCCACTGCCGGGGGCAGCCCGTTAGCAGGGCTGGTAATCACATGGGTGACACAGGGGGTGTCTTTGGGGGGGCACAGACTGGCTGTGGGGGGCACAGACTGGCTGTGGGGGTGCTGATTGTAAAATTCTGCAGATGATAACACTCTGCAGGGGGTAACACACAAATTGCACAACAGTAAATGTGTTTTTTACCCCTCCTGCTACTTTCAGACAGCATCAATATTAAGAAGCTCACAGGAGGAAGGGCTGAGAGTTGAGGGCAGGAGAGGAAGACTGAGTGAGATGGAGAGGGATGGAGATACTGAGGCTCCCAGTGCTACCAGCTGGGCTGGCTTCCCAGTGCTGGTGGCCAAGACTCCCCGGAGGTGAAGTGTCCTGATGAGGAAGAGCAGCCTCCTCCATCCTTTAAAGGAAAACTGGAGAACAAACCAAGCTGCAGCTCAGCTGCCCCCATGCTTTAAGGCCCTTCTATGTATCCCATGCATGGTGAGACAGGGGGGTGACAGCCAAGCCAATGTTCACAGGATGCCTCTGTGGTGGGCTTCAAAATGTCAGTATTTTTTAAAATCACTCACCAGGTTTTTATATTTTTTTGCCACCTTTAGTTAATATTGGACAGCTAAACCCCAAGTCATGGTCCTTTTACCATTGTGTTCCTGGCCATTCCTAAAGTCAAGGTTTGGGCAGCAAGTGTAGAATTCTGGAATCTGGAGCATCAATCCCATCAGGCCCCTGGAGTCCAACTCCTGGCTCCACACAGCCCAGCCCAGTCAGAGCAGGGACTGACACATCGTCCAGACGCTGCTTGACCTCAGCCCAGCTGGGGGCTGGGACCACTGCCCTGGGGAGCCTGTCCCAGTGCCCAACCCCCTCTCAGGACAGAACCTCTTCCTGACACCCCCCCTGACCCTCCCCTGTCACAGCTTCATGCTGTTCCTTCAGGTTCTGTCCCTGGTCCCCACAGAGAGAACGATAGTAGCTGTGTGTGCTGCCTGCACTGTTTAAGCTGAGGGCTATCACTATGTCTGCATTTTTCTGGTTAAAAAAATAAATAAATTGTAACATGGGCAACTTCATGCTAAAATAAACTGGAAAAAATCCTCTCCTGCCCTGGCTGTCAAATGGGTTTTGAAGTAGCTGCCACATCAATGAGTAACAGCAACCTTTAAACAGAGGGAAAGCTGAAACTAAGTCCTGGGTGGGTCTTTTTTACCTGCAAGTCTTTTATTAATGCAGCAAATCTTCCCTGACCCCAAGAAAGGCACTTGAGCATTCTCCTTTTGTGGCAGTGACTACAAAAGATGATGTTGTCTGCCTGAGCTCCCAGCCCAGAGGTTTTATGGACAGGCAGCCTGAGTACCTGCAAGTAGCAGTGTGAAAGGCATCTCCTAGAGCAGCAACCAGAAGGTGGATGTGCACCTTGGGCGAGCTCAGCACACTAATCCCTGCTCTCAGCTACGTAAAAAATTACCCATTTCAGTCTGTGGGTAGAGGAAGCCAGCAAAGAAATCACTTCACTGCACAGCTGCCAAGTCCTAGATTTCTGTGTCCCTGATGGAGAGAGAGGGGCACACAAACCATCACCCACAGCAACAACACATCCTACTGCAGAGGTGTGGAGGGCTCACGGTGGGGTTCCTTAGCAGCAGCCACTTTGGTCCTGGTCAGATGGACCTTCTGGAGTCCCTCGGTGCCACTGGGTCTTCCCAGGAGACAACAGTCCCATCAGGAGCTTCCTGGAGCCAAGGCAAGCAGAACAAGTGGACCTGTGCTCCTTCCACGCTTACAGAGTCGGCGGGGAAGCGACAGTTACGGCCACAGGGACAGACCAAAAGCGAGCCACAAAACCTCCTCTTCCATGGGAAATCCTAATTCCCACAGGGCAAAGCCCAGTCAGATGCTGAGTCAGGGTCTTCCTCCACCTGCTCCAGCTCCTCTCACTCTGGCCATTACCCCACAAGGCATCTCCACCTTTGAGTAACAACTCAGAGATGCCACCGCCTTACAGAACAAAAGCTGCAGCGTTTTTACATTCACCACCCAAAGCATAGAAAAAGTTGTTTTTTTTTTTCCCCAGGTTTATTTACTAAATTGTTTCACATTCAATGAAACAGTTACAAGAATACTTACAGAGTTACCACAAGAGCAAACACACCAGAACTGCTACAGACTGAGGACGCAGGTTACAGTTAGCTCCCCGCTGAACTCACATGCTGCTTCCCTAAACAGTACTGAACAGTGCTGCTGGAAAAGATGTGCACATAAAAACACTCTATGGACACAAAACTACAGATATCATGTGATACTCCCAACCAAAGCACTCTGGGCAAGTCTGAGTATGATTTGGTATGCTCTGTACAACTATTAAATCCAGCTAAAAATCCTTGGGTTTGAAATACAGCACAGCACATAAGGCAAAACCATAGGAATTATCATCCAGTTCTTTGTGTTTCAGCTCAGCATCGAGGAGTTAAGGCAAGCTTGGACGTTTTGCATTGTTTCATAGTGTAAACGGGGACTTGGAGATGGGGAACTCACCAAAGCAACGGGCTGTGTCCCAGCAGGAGCTCCTGTTTCACCCCGGGGGCATCACCCTGTCGGGTTCCCACCGGGCCTCCTGAGGGAGCAGCGCTCCTCTTGAGAGACCACCAGGAAGCTTAAGGGTGAGTATCTTAAAAACCACAAAAGCAGAAATCCAGGAGCTGTATGTACACATAGAAACTCAAAGCCATTGTAAAGTGCTTTACAGGTAATCTGGAGTGGTTAAGGAGGAGAACTGGATGATAATTTAGTTGTTTCTCATCTTATTTGAAGGTCCTAAAGTCTTGAGCTGCAAGACAGATGTTGGGATGAGAGCTTTGTTCTCTAAATGCAGATCCCAATGGTTGTGGTGTCTGATCTTGTTGTGACCCAGCACTTCAGGGAAATGACAGTGGCATCACCTCAGGTGACCTGATACCTCAGCTGGTGCTGTGTGAGCCTCTCCTGCTGAATGGCCCCTCCTGACAGGGGACATGTCATTGTGTCTCCTTCCCACTCTTCAGACAAGCCCACATGCTAAACTGCTTATGCTGAAGTTTAGGAATCCTGTGTTAGACAGCATGGGCTTCTCCTCACAGAATATTAGGGGCTGGAAGAGACCTCGAGAGATCACTCGGTCCAACCCCCTGCCAGAGCAGGGTCATCTAGAGGAGATCCCACAGGAACGTGTCCAGATGGGTCTGGAATGTCTCCAGAGAAGGAGACTCCACAACCTCTCTGGGCAGCCTGGCCCAGTGATCTGTCACCCTCACAGGGAAAGAGTTTGTCCTTATATTCACATGGAACTTTCTGTGTTCCAGTTTGGACCCATTTCCCCTTGCTCTATCAAGGTCTGTGACCCACTTTAACACTGCCCCTAGGTGAAGGCAGCAAAGCATTTTGCAATTTGACTTTTCCCCATGTGAAAGACATGTATAAAAACATCACCCCCCCATCCTCAGCCTGGGGGGCTTCATTCTGGTGCAGAAGTCAGAACTATTTCTCTGCCTCGCAGCACGGGGTGGGAACGGAGCAGCGTTGAGCTGGTGCTTCCAAGCAGAGCATCTGCACGAGACAGAACTCAGGAGTCCAGCCCCAGAGGCAGGGAAAGGCACCCAGCAGTAAGGGGAAGTAAGTGAGGAACAGGGGGATTTTATAGAATAAATGATGAGGGTTAGAAGTGACTTGCAGAGGTCATCCAGTCCAACCCCCCTGCAAGAAGCAGGGACACCCCCAACTAGATCAGCTTGCTCAGGGCCTCATCCAACCTGGCCTTGAACGTCTCCAGGGATCCAGGGGCATCCACCACCTCCCTGGGCAACCTGTTCCAGTGCTCCACCACTCTCACAGCAAAGAACTTTTTCCTCATCTCCAATCTAAATCTCCCTCCCTCTATTTTAAACCCTTTATCACCCCTTGTCCTGTCACAACAGGCCCTACTGAACAGCCTTTCCCCATCTTTCTTGTAGGCCCCCTTGAGGTCCTGGCAGAGCGCTAGAAGGTCTCCCCGGAGCCTCCTCTTCTCCAGGCTCAACAGCCCCAACTCTCTCAGCCTGTCCTCACAGGAAAGGTTTATGTATTAGTTTAATCATCTTTATCACCATGTACACTGGCAAACATGGCAATCACTGCAAAGGAAACCAGCACACAGGCATTCACCTGCACAGGAGGAGGCAGCCATCTGTGACCAGTTGTCCCAGCTGCCCCAGTGCCCAACCCTGATCCCCTTCTCCTCCCCACAGGCACAGGACATACAGCCACGAGCTGCTCGTGTCCCAGCGACAGTCACTGGAGTAACAGTGAAACAGTGATGCTGTTATTGCTGTGTAACTGGAGCCCTCACTGGGTTAAACAAACTGCACTGAAAACCAAAACCTGTTAATTTGCTTTTTAAATCCTGCTTAATTCCACCACACTTGAACACGTGCAGGATTTTAGAGCCTGTGCCAAGGCCTGGTGCCTATGGAGAATGAAGGTAAACAAACCCTCATTTCAGCATGTGGAAGGACCAGGACCACCACTGCCTGTGATGAGCACTGCAGCAACCCCCAATAAATCCAGTGCACCCAAAGCCCTCCACTCCACATGCTCTGAAAGAAATGGCTTTTAAAGCAACTCTTTCAAATATTGCACCTTCAGAAGTAACACTACATAGGCTTGAACAACAAGGGGGAAACCAGCATGAACTTAACATGTTAAAACAAAGGGAAAGTAACTCTGGAGGCAGGAAGATTGATTAGTACCAGGCCTGGCAACACACAGACACTGAGACAGAAATTCAATAACCTTGAGTCCTGCTTCAAAATCAGAAGACAAACCAAAACATGCTAAATTAGCTAAAATTCATATTTATTTAGTCATCTCTTTTAAATAAATGTTATAAATAGGAAGTGATGCTGGGGGTTATCTGGGCAAGTTTAGGGCTAGCACAAAATTACCTCTCAGGATCCCGGCCGGTCGCAGGAACCAGCTTCGGTACTCGGCTACGCTGGAGACACACTCAGCACGAGAAGCTACACCTCATGCTCCTCATCCTCTGACCTGTGCTGAAGGCCAGGCTGCCTGGAGCACCCGAGGGGATCCCACTGCTCACTCCCTGTTGAGGTGTTTGTGAGAACAACAACAATAACCACACATCTTTTGGGGAAGAGGAAAAGAAGTAGCAAACCCGGAGCTCGTTCAGGTCACTGCGTTATTCTTGACAGTTTTCATAGGCACAAATGTATCAAGCAAACAACAAACCCACCAGAACAATCAGAACAACCATGCTTTATGCTTACTGCACTGAGCTCAGCAACAGCCTCGCTGTTAGGGCCTACATTTAGCACCATTTTTTTGGTGTCTGAACACTCAAAGCAATCATACATTCTTTTGAAAGAGGAAGCTGCATGGACACGAGTGTGCTTGGGTGAAGGATGGGATGGATTCGGTCTGGGGTGTTTTACACCTTGTTGTGGATGCTGCTGCTGCATCTTCTGATGCACTGCTGCTGTCTTTATATCCCTTGCTTTACAATGGAAGCCACCCAGCAGACTAGCACGATGATGTTATTTAATATCTAGCACTCGTTTATCCACGGAAGAAAATAAGAGGGCACATTAAAAATGGGATTTCTCTCCAGCATATCCAAAGATTTTGTTAGGAGGCAGCACAAATGCCTTGGAATCGTCTTGAGTGAGTTGCTAATTACCATCCCAGCCCTCCTACAGGTAAGCAGGTAACAAAGGAGAGTGTACAAGCAACATACTATGGCATTTATTATTTACAGACCTTGAGATACAAGAAACAAGGCAGCCCTTTAGTTACTGTTCATAAAAAAAAGAACTAATTCCGAAGCACTGGTGCTCTCTCAGTCTGGAGACAGAGCCAGCCAGCAAGCTGCCAGGCACGCACCGCACTCACTCGGCTCTCACCCCAAGCACGGTAAACTTCAGGTCTCGTCGGAGGCAGGAGGAAGAGAGAAGAGCTCTAGGAAGTGAAAGGGTTAAATATACAGTAAGATTTCAAATGGCATCCCAGGCATGTGCAGCGCTCCCTGGAACTCACTGCCACCCAGAGGACGCGACAACGAGCCGCACCATCCCTTCTGCCCTCGGGTCACTACCGTAACCAAGGCCAACAACCGGGAAGGAAACAAACAAACCCTTTCCCTGTTTCAGTCCCAACCTCCTCCCCCTTTCCCAGTGGAGAAAGCGCAGCTCATGGTCTCCACCAGCAGGGTTCGTCCCCAAGCAGAGGAAGCTCCGGCGCTGCCCCAAGGCGGGCATCAGAGGGCGGTGAGGCCGAAGTTGCAGCGGCAGTACATCATCCCGGCTGAGTCCAGCCAAGTGTCCGAGATGGGGTCGTACTTCTGGACAGTGTTCAGGTAGGAGGACCCGGAGTGGCCGCCGACCACGTAGAGGTAATTATCAATCACAGCTGCACCGACTCCTGTGGGAGAGGAGGAGGAGAGAGTTGCAGGGTCACCAAGTTTAGAGGCAAGCGGTGTGTTTGCTCCTCACTGGACCCCCAAAGGCTGAACAGAGTCTCATGGTATCACTTCTCTGGGCTGGTTTTAGGCACAATGGGTGTGAATGGGTGTGTGTAAGGCCTGAACAGAGAATGAATGAAGATTCATTCTCTGTTCAGGCCTTACACTCCTTCCTGACTCTTCCTGCACCCTTTCCTATGACAGAGCGATGCTCTTCTGGCCCAGCACTCATCAGGGAGGCAGAAGAGATGATGTGCTACTGAGTCTCCACATAAAGTAAAATACAGTAGGGCTGAAACCACAGAACTGCTGACATTCACTCAAAATTAATGAAACACAGACAATAAAGCAGAAATACTACTTCATGCTGCTTCCATTATGGGTCAGTACTAATAAAAATAAACTGGACTCAATAAAATCAGAGAAATAAACACTCATTCTTCCACAGAGCTGATTAAGTGATCTCTGTTCCAACCCACAAGTACAATACTCTGCAAACAAGCCTCTCTCAGGCCAAGGGGCAGCTCCTCTCTGAGCAGATACACGAGGGACCCGCTGTGTGTTTCCCACGTCCTTACCTGTCCGGGGCTCCTTCATGGGTCTGCAGACAGTCCACTGGTTCTGGTGGGGGTCGTACCTCTCGATGCTCGACAGGTGTGACACACCATTGTGCCCACCCACCACAAAGATGAAGCCCAGCATGACACCAACACCGAAGTTTATCCGTTTGTCAGCCATCGAGGCCACCGGCTCCCAGGAGTTCTTGCTGGGGTCGTAGCGCTCCATGCTGCGGAGGCAAACAGCTTGTCAGCCCCGGGCTCTGCCAACTGGTTTTACTGGGAGTGGAGTAATGCAGCTCAGAGCTGCATGTGAGAGCCAGCAGTACCCACCTCAGAAGCACTGGTTCCATCCCAGCACCCTCTGGAGCACGTGGAGGGGCTCAGCAGAGCGGTGCTGCGATGCACTTCTAACCCATTTCATCCTGGGGTGGCTGCAGTTCCCTGGTACCCTCGTGCCACTACTCCAGATCCCCAGAGGCTGCTTTGAGAACTCTTGGCTTTGTTTCTCTTGTAACCTGAGCTGAAAGCTCTTTCAAGAGTGAGTGCTGCTAATTATGGAAAGGCAACTGATGAAAAGCTGAGCACAATGCAGACCTGAAGTGGATTTATCTGGGCAACACATCAATGCCAAGAGCTTCTCTGAGCCTTGCCTGAAAATAACAACAGGCAGAGAGCAAAAAACCCTCTCCCCCACCCTGCCCACCCCGTGGAGTGTATCCCTCTGGAAAAGCTGTGAAGAGGCTGCTGATCAAAACCCCAAGGATAGAGGAGGCCTTCAGGGTAAAGTGGGAACTGAGTGTCATCACCATCACTTTTTTAATCACTGGAGCTGTATGGATGGTCAGTCACCACCACACTCATGGCATGTAGCTGTTCCTGTCCAGGGAGTAGCTCTCATAGCATGAGGGGGTAGAAGAGGCATTCAGCCACACTGCAGTCAGGGAAAGGTGCTGTTCCCAGTGCTCAGCCTCCTTTTAACACCAGAGCTGGTGTGAGGCCAGTGACTGTCCAGCATGGCCCACTACCCTCATCCTCAACCACCAGCAAAGCCTGTTCATTTTAATAAAAAGTACACTCAATTAAAAGAGGGATATAATGAAATACCAGGTTCCAGCAGCTCTACAGAAGCTGCTGGTGATTCATCCTGACCAAGGAGGAGTTGTGGCACAAGGAGTGAGACCACTGCAGAGTTCAGCACCATTCACAGCTGAGGGAGAGGTACCATCTGGATGAAGATGTTGCCTGTGACTCCAGTGGGAAGTCCCACATTCCCAGTAAGGAGGTTACCACCTTTACCTGTGCACACACTGAGCCTTCAGCTCTGGGGAACCACAGCTGGCCTGATGGGGCTGCACAAAGCTGTGGTGCAGCAAGAAGCCAGAGGCCCCACTGTAACTCCTGGTACCTGATCTACTCTGCTTCAGACCACTTCATCTGCTCATGCAGATAGTTCTGTGTGGTGCAAAGAGTGACCCCAAGCACAAGAGCACAGTGCAATTCCTCTGGGTCACATCCCCATGCAGAGACACCCTCAAGCCAACAGAAAACTCTGAGACTGCTTTTCTACTATGTCAACTGCTACAATTCCTAATGTAAACTACAAGAAATCTGAGTAATGCTGCACTGAGCTTCATAAAACCCTGGCACAACGACACCAAACGATTGAACTCACTGCTGTTCTGCATTTCAGCAAATAAAAACAAGGTTTGACTTCTCCAAATGAAAACTACTGCACTGTGCTTTTCTATTTGGAAAGCAATCCTTTCCTTCACAGACTGTTGGGTGTAATAATGTATCAAGTATAAGGAGTATAACAACACTGCACTAGTCATTAATTGTACACTTAAACAATCAATGCCTTCCTACGAGCAAGATTTTAATTTTCATTCTTTACTCAGCTACTTAGACTTGCAGTTCATTAATTTGCTTCCTGGAGGGGCACAGAGCTGATCTGTTCCCAGTTTACTGAGGAAAAGGGTATGAATGATTTCCCTGATAACTACATGCCCTGTCTGTCTGTACAGAGGGATGTGGAACACAACAACCAAAAAGCACATTGGTACCCAGAAACCTCCTTGTGAGCCCGAGGCCTGAAGCAAACCCACTGCTACCCAGGAGCCAGCCCAGGAACCACAGTCCCAAACTTCATTATCACCATTAAGACTAATTTACAATTCCCTCTGAGACCTCTCTATATTTTCATAGAATCCCAGGATCTCCTGAGCTGGAAGGACCCATCAGGCCCCTGGAGTCCAGCTCCTGGCTCCACACAGCCCAGCCCAGTCAGAGCAGGGACTGACACATCGTCCAGACGCTGCTTGACCTCAGCTCAGCTGGGGGCTGGGACCACTGCCCTGGGGAGCCTGTCCCAGTGCCCAACCCCCTCTCAGGACAGAACCTCTTCCTGACACCCCCCCTGACCCTCCCCTGTCACAGCTTCACACCACTCCCTCGGGCTCTCTTACTAGTATGTATTACTGTATAGATATATTATTGTATATATTTACTGTGAGAGTGGTGGAGCACTGGAACAGGTTGCCCAGGGAGGTGGTGGATGCCCCTGGATCCCTGGAGACGTTCAAGGCCAGGTTGGATGAGGCCCTGAGCAAGCTGATCTAGTTGGGGGTGTCCCTGCTTCTTGCAGGGGGGTTGGACTGGATGACCTCTGGGAGTCCATTCCAACTCTAATCATTCTATGATTATTCTGTGTCTGTCCAGCACATGACTAACCCCATCCTCTTCAAACCAATCTTTTAAACACTGAAGCTCTCACACATCCCAGTATTCTGCAGGCCTGATGCACAAGGATTCCCGAGCTCTGGCGTGGAGCTCAGCCAGCCGCTCCTGGGCACTTGGTGCCTGAGGGGTGATGTCATGGCATGGACACAGGACGCTGCTTCAGAGTCAGAGCACACAGGAGTGATGTGCTGAGCTAACAGCCAGCGTGCCCACAAGGGCAGGTGTCTCCTGGCACCCTGTCAGTAACGTGCATCTCTGCCCTTATATTTTCCCTTCTTAAGGACTTCAAGAACAAACAACCCAAACCAGCTCAGAGCTGGAACACTTCAAGATTTCCCAGTTGAATTACCAGACTGACGCTACAGAGCAAGGATCAGGGAGGCTCACTGTGCATTACCAATCAGAGCAATTTTAATTGGCCACCCCAGACAAGCTCCAGAGGGAGTTGAGCCGCCCTGCACCCCTCTGAAGCACGTACCTGTTCATGTGGGCCGGGCCGTAGCCGCCGATGGCGTATATCATCCCGTCCAGGACGGCTGCAGCGAAACAGCTCCTGGTTTTGTTCATTGGGGCCACGGGCTGCCACTCCTTCACCTTGGGGATGTACTTCTCCACAGTCCGGAGGTAGGACTGCCCGTCGTAGCCGCCCAAGGCGTAGAGCTCCCCGGCCAGCACCGCCAGGCCCAGCGTGCTCCGGCTCTCGCACATGCGCTCCAGGGGAGCCCAGGTGTTCGTGTCGGGGTCCCAGCACTCCACCGAGTTCTCGTGCTTGCGGTAGCTGATGCCCTGGCACACGTGGGTGGCGATCCCGCCCACGACGAAGATCTTCTGGTCCAGGACACACATGCCGAACTCGTAGCGGGGAATGCTGAGGGGAGCCAGGCCGATCCACGAGTCGTTCTGGGGAAAGTACATCTCCACACTGGAACAGAAGAAGAGACTGAGTGAGGAACACACCCTCCTGGATCTCCAGGGGGGCAGCCTGGAGAAGAGGAGGCTCCGGGGAGACCTTCTAGCGCTCTGTCAGGACCTCAAGGGGGCCTACAAGAAAGATGGGGAGAGGCTGTTCAGTAGGGCCTGTTGTGACAGGACAAGGGGTGATAACGGGTTTAAAATAGAGGGAGGGAGATTTAGATTGGAGATGAGGAAAAAGTTCTTTGCTGTGAGAGTGGTGGAGCACTGGACCAGGTTGCCCAGGGAGGTGGTGGATGCCCCTGGATCCCTGGAGACGTTCAAGGCCAGGTTGGATGAGGCCCTGAGCAACCTGATCTAGTTGGGGGTGTCCCTGCTTCTTGCAGGGGGGTTGCACTAGATGACCTCTGGGGGTCCCTCCCAACTCTAATCATTTATTCTATAAAATCCTCCTGTTCCTCACTTACTTCCTCCTACTGCTGGGTGCCTTTCCCTGCCTCTGGGGCTGGACTCCTGCGTTCTGTCTCGTGCAGATGCTCTGCTTGGAAGCACCAGTTCAACGCTGCTCCGTTCCCACCCCGTGCTGCGAGGCAGAGAAATAGTTCTGACTTCTGCACCAGAGTCCCTTCCAAGTCTAAACATTCTATGAAATGAGCATCAAGGAACACAGACTTCAGTGTATCTCCTACATCCCATCCAAGGGCTGTTGCAATAGTCTGGACTAAGGTGAGATCAAATCCTTAGCTCCACGGAGCTAAACCCTGCAGCACGATGCAGCAACACAGTGAGCAGCCACAGCATCAGGTCAGAGCTGAAAGATTCTGAAAGCAGGCAGGACAGCAACACAGCTCATGTGAGGGAAGACAGCACAGCACTGACACCACGCTGCTTTGGAAAAATCTGTTCTTAAAATGCTGCTTAGCTGCCTTTTTAATTATGCTCAGTGTTGAAATACGGTGGCTCCAGCCTGTCATGTATAAAGCCTGGTCAATCTACCTTTGTAGATTAGTTCATACATTATGTAAATGGTTACAAAGAATATTGAGGAGTCTGGAAATATGATCTGGTCAAAAAACACACAAGAAAATGAAGCCATCACTAGAGAACCCAGGAACAGGGACTGCTGAATCCCGACTGGCTCTTGCCAGCAGTAGCCCAGCTAGGAAAGAGCCATGTGAAAGCCACTCTAAGCAGCTAACAAAGTGAAAAAGCAGCCTTCCCACAGCTACAAATGGAAATTACAACAACAACAGCAGAATTAAGGCTTCCCACCTCACAATTTTTATTAAATAAGTAATTCCTGATCTGATTAATCTGTTACTTTTCCCCCCCTTGTGTATCAGGAACAATTGTTGAACTTAAAAATGAACTGGAACACCAGTTTAGGAAAGACTCATATGAATAACAGATTAAGGACATTTTTGTAGGCATTAAAACATAGCTAATGGCAGCAAAGAGCAGTTTTGATTGGGAAAGCAAAACCAGTCAAGATAATCCAAGCCACACTGGCATGTACTACTGCCACAGCCATTGAAGAACCTGGGAAAGATGCAGAGCTGATGAGTATCAGAGAACTACTGCAGTAAAACACTGTTTTTATTAACTCCAAACCCCTTTAAATCTATAAGCCAAACAATTCTAGTCCCAACATCTAGTTTACTATCAACCCTTTTATCAGGAAATCCACATCAAATAACTCTGATGGCTTTTTTCCCTTCCTGAGCAAGGGAAAAAAGGACACACAGGTCTTCCTGGGGTTTTAAGCATACAGGTATGATGTAAGCATGGAACTGTCACAGAAGAGAAAGTCTCAGAGAAAGTACTATCCCAGAATTCATCCCCAGAACCAGTCTGGGTAGTCTACTCCACCTTTCCTGTGCCGGTGTTACCTGTGTGTATCTACACAGGGATCTGCAGACCCACCCACAGCCAGCTGCCATTTCTGGAAAGGGTAACACAGCTCAGACAATAAAGCAGCCACAGCAGTACAGGGAGGAAAGCTCCTTTTCTGCTGCACTCCCAGTGCTGACACAATCAGCCTTGGGGGTGTAACACACTGCTCCAGCCACTGAGGAGATGGCTCACTTGAAAAGCAGGCAGAGACAGATGCACACTGGTCAGGGACATCACAGATAGTCACCTCTTCACTCTTCTCCAATTGAGTCTATTTTAATTCCAAGGACTTTTGTGCTATCAGGAAGTGTACTTTTCATATGTGGGGTTAAATTTCATTATTTGATTGGAATAATAATAGATCAGGGGAAAATTATGACTGAATTTCCCCTGAAAAGGCCTGAAAGAATAAAGCAGCAGAGTACAAACTCTCACAGCCACTTGTTAATCAAACACTCAATCAACAGACCAGGAAGGGTAAGGTTTTACAGCTACATGTGTTGGCACAATCAAAACCCCCCAACACCCAAGATTACTCAAGAAATCAAAAAGCATTTTCAGTTCAGCGCTTGTTTCTTGTGAAGGAAAACAGGAACTGCAGCCCTGCATCCACTGCTCATCAGTGACTGTCAGCAACACCCCCAGGGACACCACACCAGCCCAGAGCTACAACAGCTTTACCCCCACTTACCTCTCCAAGCAGGCAAACAGCCCAGCTTTGCCCCCCACAGCACAAAGGACTTTAGGAGCACAGCGAGGGCGCGTCATCAGCATGGTCTGGTGGGAAAGCCTGTGCTCAGGCATGAAGTGGTACTTCAGGGCCTCGTTGAGCAGATGTTTACAGGTGTGGTCATCCCTGATGAGATGGTTGGCCTCGTACAACCTGGTCAGGAACTTGACGCTCAGCAGCGGCAGCCGAACGCAGTGCAGCAGCTGAGCCAGGTGCTTCTGTCGCTCCTGCACGTCGTATTTGATCCAGGCCTCCAGCGCGTAGAACACGGTCTCCTCCGTCACAACGTTCAGGCAGTCATTGGAAACGATTTCATCCAGCTCAGAGTGTGTGAGCTCAAAAAACTCCTCTGTCTGACAGACCTCTTCGAAGTTCTGACAAATGTACTTGTTGGCGGCCAAGTAGAGGTCGTGGCAGCCATAGGTCTCCGCGAAACGGGAAATGCCGATGCAGTTGCCAGGGTCAAGCTGGCTCTCGAGGAACGCGCAACACTCCTTCACCACCAGTTTGATCTGGAGGAGGTTTGCAGCCGGGAGCAGGGACTCCACGGTGTCCTGGGAGATGAAGACGGTGCCCGTGTAGGCGTACTCCACGATGGCCTGCAGCGCCGCCTCGTCGATGCACTGGAACTCCACCTCCGAGTTCTCCTTCTCAGAAAGGTTCCCAGTGAACATGGCTTTGAAGTAGGGGCTGATGCCGGCCAGCACCACTTTGTGGGCGTGGATCTTGACATCGCCGACCCTGAGGACAATGTCGCAGAGCTCGCGGTGCTGCCGGAGGAGGTTCAAGCCTTGCAGAAGCTGCTCAGAATGCAAGTGGGTTAAGTTGGCAAGCATGTAGGTTGGAGAGGACTGGTCCATCTGTGACAAACAGAATTTTTATCACATTACTCAGGGCTTCCTTGCAACATCTTCGTTACTCATGTTACTGAGACACGCCATACATAACACTTCTAAAATGTTTTTCCGCTTTTGCTTTTATCTTAATTAGGTTTATTACTTCCCAATTTACTTTGTTCAAATGTGATGTGGTTTTTTTTTTTCATGTGAGTGAAATCCAGGGCAATCTAATGTTTATTTATAGCACATGCTATCTTAATCTTTGACTTAAAAAACCCAACCAAGCACTGCCTTTTTGTTCTGTTCTGGAATAAAATCCATATTATCTGAAGTACTGAATACACGAGAACTGAGGAGTGACTGAAATAAAGAGAATCACAGAATCACAGAATGATTAGAGTTGGAAGGGACTCCCAGAGGTCATCTAGTCCAACCTCCCTGCAAGAAGCAGGGACACCCCCAACTAGATCAGGTTGCTCAGGGCCTCATCCAACCTGGCCTTGACAATCTCCAGGGATGGGGCATCCACCACCTCTCTGGGCAACCTGTTCCAGTGCTCCACAAAAGACAGATAAATAAAGGTGAGAAGGGAGCAGATCCCAAGTGGACAAGCTGAGCGTCCTGGCACGTCACCAGCAGCTACCCACACTCCCTTACATCACTAGTAAGGAGAGAGAAGGATGCTCATTCCTACCTACAGCTCCACAAAACCCCCAAGCACTTCATCCAAGAAGTTTTACTCGGCATCGTGACACTTGCAGGCACTACGATACCTGCTCTAAATTCGGCATCATTAGAATTCAAATGGTGCTGCCCACCACTACCTGCTAGAGATGTTCTGCAGCTCTTTATTCCAACAGAATTATTATACCAGTGAGAGGGTGGAGGGTACAAATGTGTCAGGATCCTGGACCACGAAGCAGCACAACCATTGTTCTGCAGAGAACACCGCGACCATCCCATTTCTGAACTGAAAAGCTGGTTTGATTTTGATGTGCTCAACGACTACACAAACCTCAAGGTCTCACTTCTTTTACCTAATTATTAAGAAGTTCATCATTCTCACAGCTCCTTAACTGACATCTGATTTGCAGTGAGCCTACTTGCAAAGTGCTTAATCTTAGAGAATAAAATGAGTTGCCAGCATTTAAATTCAGAACATGATAGCACTGATGGAGAAGGCTTACAGAGCCAGTGATAGAAAACCTCTTTCCTGTTAAAAGTTAAGCAAGCTCATCCCTCTTAACAACCCCTATGCTGGAAACAAAGGAATACCTACCAGGAAGTGTTTTAAGCACATCTGCAAAAGACAAAATTCCACACAAGAACATTTTCCACATGATGATGTCTATAATCAGTTACAGGGAGAAGGAGGGAGACCTGTTCAGTAGCTAAACCACTTTCTTTTCCTTTGGTATTATCAATCTGTAACTTCCTTGTATATATACACAAAAATATTTCACAAAACATGATGTAACAGCACATGGTTAGCTCAGACACAAACCTGTTGGAACACTTATAAATAGCTACAATTAAGTTACTCCATAGAAATAAAACTTTTTGTACCAACTTGGTAGGAAGCCTACTGTGGTACCTCACAGGCTTCCTGCACCGCAGCGCTCGCCCACACCACGTATCTGCATGGATTTGTTTTATTGTTGAGCAAGAAATCAGTGGCTGGAACATTAACCAGCCCTGAGGAACATGTGCTAGCCCACAACTTGTACTCACAGCACAAATCAAACAGTTGCCCCCAGGCTCTGGGTTATCAGATCCTCGTCACAGCCTGTAAGTAAAACTTGAATAGCAGGGGAAGTTGCTGGAAAGGAAAAGGGCAGCCAGAAAGACAGATATGGCTGCTGCAAACTGGAGGCTTTTCCTAAGTCACAGGTACAGGATCATAGAACTGCAGGGGCTGGAGGGGACCCCCAGAGCCCATCGAGTCCAACCCCCTGCCCAAGCAGGTTCCCCAGAGCAGGTCACACAGGTCGGGTCCAGACGGGTCTGGAATGTCTCCAGAGAAGGAGACTCCACAACCTCTGTGGGCAGCCTGGCCTAGGACTCACCCTCACCCTCACCACGAAGAAGTTGTTTCTCACATCGGTGCAGAACCTCCTGTGGCCCAGCTTGTGGCCATTGCCCCTTGTCCCATCCTCACAGGCCACTGAGAAGAGGTTGGGATCATCTCCCTTTGTCTGCCACCCTTCATATATTTCTAAGCACACAACGCAGGGTGCAGCAGGAAGAGCTCCGGGCGCGTTTCTGTTTCAGGACAGCATTTACGCGCTGGCCACCTCCCGACTTGGACCACACACCGGCCGAAGCCTCCGAGGAGCAGCACCAAGCCTCAGGAGCCCAGGCGCTGTTCTGTCCACCGAGCCCAGCTTCCTGCACCGCGCTGCGCCCCAGCCCCCAAGCTCAGCCTCCAGCCCGCCCGTTTCGTAGGGCGGGGGCTCGGGCAGAGACCTGAACACCGGCGGGGGGGTCCCGTCCCTCGGGACACAGTTGACACCGCTCCAGTTGTACCGGTACCACCCCGAGACCGCCTCATCCCACCCGCATCCCACAAACCGAGCCGGGAAGCGACAAGTCCCCGACAGCCGCAAACGGGCACGGAAACGCCCGGGGAAGCGCCGGTCCCGGTGGGGCGGGGCAGGATAGGGCCAGCTCAGGCTCACCTGAGGTCGAGAGGTGACGTAGGCCGCGGCCAAGCCCGGCCCGCGGCAGCCTCCGCTCCGCTCCTGCAGCAGCGCCCGGCGGCGGCGGTACGCGTCACTTCCGGGCGCCACCGCCCCGCTCCCGCACCCAATCAACGACGAGGAAGCGCCGCGCACCCACAACCCTCCCCTTCATCCCGTCCCGAGCTCGGGTGGAACCACCGTGCGCGCCGCGGGGGAGGGCGGCTGCTCCGTCGCAGAGGCTGTGAGGCACCGCCAGTGCCCACTCCAGCCCAAAGGCTTCTCCGCTGCTTCAGAGACGTGTTTGAGGGCTGCAGCGCCTGCGGCGGGGGAG
>VXBZ01000416.1:95933-107226 GCA_013399135.1 Heliornis fulica | reverse complement strand
TTTACAGAAATAAAAATGGGGTTTGGAGGAATTTTACAATTTAATTTTGAACAAAATTTTACAAATTTTGCAGTGCAGAATCTCCTTTTTTCTTCTTGGAGCCCGTGATAAGACCACTTGTAGCTCTGGCCTGAAGATACCTTTTATTTTTATTTTTATGTGCACTAAATGCATCTTCATATAACTTTATATGCATCTTCATACAACTGTACTAACAGAATAGGAAGAAGGAGAGGAAATGTACAAAAGAAATGTCTATGTTTGAGACAAGGCACCAAAGTGCTTCAGAAACAGGATTTTCTCAGCTGTGCACACTCAGAAGTATTTCCCTGTGTGTATCTTCCCTCTGGGCATTACTGCTGGGTCATAACTTTGAAAATAATCTTTAAAAACACATGAAAATGCTAGGACACCCAAGAAGAGTATGGACTGCTGATGTGAAGGTTGTCCAGGTGAGGTTTTGACTGGAATATGTCCTCTCCAATGTACCATTTCCATTAGTCAGCAATCTGGGAGCTTAATGTTTGACAGGATCTGCAGGGCAGGAATTCCAAGTGAGTGAGGAAGAGGGGGGGCCTCTGGCAGGAACACTGGACTTCTGGGGGTGGCAAAATACATCCTGGCAGATGTTAAAATTCTTGGGATGTTCAGAATTTCAGAGAGTTTATTTCAGAGGCTGTTTGGAAGCATTGGAAATCGGCATTTGCTGTTCTGTTCCCAAATGGAGGATTCTGCTGTGTGTTTACTTTTAGAGGGATCAGTTAATCCACTCTGCTCTGTGTGTAAGGAGAAACTCTTCCCCTGTGAGGGTGATGGAGCCCTGGGCCAGGCTGCCCAGAGAGGTTGTGGAGTCTCCTTCTCTGGAGACATTCCAGACCCATCTGGACACATTCCTGTGGGATCTAATCGAGGTGACCCTGCTCAGGCAGGGGGTTGGACTGGATGATCTTTCAAGGTCCCTTCCAACTCCTGATGTTCTGGGATTCTGGGATTGGAGCAGGGGTGGCTGGGTACTGGTATGAGTGAGCCTTCTGAAGGATGGGACTTCCCAGTAGAAGGTGGAACAACCGCTGTTTCCTCGTGATGGCTGTGTAGGGACACACTGTGATTAATCTTTACTGTCCCAGTGGATCACATTCCAGTGGGAGTCTCAGGTTGTCCCATAGGTCACAGGATATTCCAGGTGAGTNGTCCACCAAGTACCTCAGGGAGGAGGTGTAAAACCATTGTTGTTGCTGCAAGGAGTAATTCAGCCACTGTCTGACCAGTGCAAGACTCTACCTATAAAATTGTGGTTTATATTTTAACAGGTCCAACACCATTCCACTACTTGGCAGCAAATCACAGCCTGCAAGAGGACCATCAGCAAGAGCCAGAGACCCAGATGTGGCAGAACCGAACCCCAGCACAGGTATTTCTCTGTGCAGACCTCACCTCCTGGTCTGTGATTAGCCAACATCTGGACTTGATGACTTTAAAGGTCCTTTCCAACCAAAATGATTCTATGATTTGTTTTAATCAGTTTTGATTCAGCTGGATGGAGATCACAGAATCACAAGTGGGTTTGGGTGGGCAGGGACCCTACATCCCCCTGGCCTTTCCCTGCCATGGGCAGGGACACCCCCACCAGCCCAGGGTGCCCCAAGCCCCATCCAACCTGGCCTTGAACCCTGCCAGGGTTCCAGGGGCAGCCCCAGCTTCTCTGGGCACCCTGTGCCAGGGCCTCCCCCCTCCCCAGGAAGGATTTGTGCCCCCCAGCTCCTCTCCCTCTGCCCTCCTGCAGCTGAAGGCCATTGCCCTGGCCCTCCAATTAATTAACTGAATTAGCAGTATGATTTCCATGGCTTTGGGGGTGTCAATGTTTAGTAGATCCTGTCAGCTTCAGAGTGATTCATAGGAGTGGTCAGTTCAGCTGTCAGTGTGTGGTGGTGTTCTAGAAGAATCTGTATGACTTACAGAGTGCTTTGTTGTGTGTTTTATCGAGGTCTCATGGAGCTGACATTGGGTTTTCCAGAGATGAGCAGTTCAGATTTCATTTCCCCAGGTGCCCTGCCTGAAGATGCAGTTGGTGGTGGTGGTAAAGGTATCACAAAGCCACAGTTATGTCCCACCTGTCCTGTTTCTAAAATGAGGTCTATGCTTACAGAAAAGGAGTAGTAGATTCCTTAGGACATTTCAGATCCTGAACAATCCATTTCAAACAGGAATAAGAAGAATTATTCTTGGAAGTCTTGCAGTTAGCAGCAAATTGTGAAAGTTGGGTCCTAGTTGTGGCCCAGTGTGTACATGTGTCCATCCTGCTCGGTAGAGTAAGGTGAGAGTACCTTTGGGTGGGAACAGGCTCTACTGGGATAATAGCTGTGGGCTTATCTTCTCAAAGGACTTTCAGTTTCTCTATTTTTTGCTGGGTTTTGCTGAATGAAGTGGTTATTTTGGTGAGGGTGCAGCGTGGTTGTCCTTTCAGGTGTGTCTGGGAGCCCTCCTGCACGGACATCCAGCCAGGCCCTGATGCACGTGGCAAATGGAGACGACCAGGACGAGCAGGAGATGACAGACCCACCAGCTGGGCTCTGGGGGAGAGGCTCCCAGCAGCACAGGGCTGCTCTTTGCCACGCTGACAGCGAGAGAGAGGCAAGAATTCCAGAGCTCTGGCTGTGAGGGGGGATGCAGCGGGGTGCAGTTCACAGGCTCTGTGGGATGGCAAGAGGGAGTTGGTTTAAAACTCATTAATTCAGAGCTCAGGTGACTTGTGGCTCTGTACAAGTCCCTTCATGTGTGGTCTGGTAAAGGGAAGACTAAAGATGGATTAACAGTGAGATGTTGTCAGCCTCTGGTTGAGTAATGAGGGTTTTGCTCTGGCTGTTTATTTAACCTCAGCCTGCGATGTCTTGTTTTCTGGGTGGGTGGATCAAGCTAGTTCTGCTCATGGGGTTATTTTAAAACCACTCTGGATCTCTGTTCCATCATATGTTTTGTTGAGGAGTGGTGCTGCTTTCTGTTAAAGTCTGTTTACATCTGCTATGGCATGGAGCAAGATTTCATAGAGTCACAGGATGGGTTGGGTGGGAAGGGACTTTCCAAGGCCATCCAGTGTCACCCTGCAGGGAGCAGGGACATCTTCACTAGAGCAGGTTGCTCAGAGCCTCATCAAGGCCTTGAAGGTCTCCAGGGAGGGGGCCTCCACCACCTCTCTGGGCAGCCTGGGCCAGTGTCCCACCACCCTCAGAGGGAAGAACTTCTTCCTAACACCCAACTTCAATCTCCCCTTTTCTAGTTTAAACCACCCCCCCTCATCCTGTCACTCCATGCCCTGGGGAACAGTTCTTCACAGCTTTCTGACAGGCACCTGAAAGATTTTAAAAAAAATAAATTAAAATCACAAGTCTTTCTAAAAGCATGTAAAAAATAACACTTTGTACCCATCACCCCATGTCCCTACAAACAGTCCTGCCCAGCTGTCCTGTAGGTCCCTTCAAGGACTGGAATGAGCTCAGAGGTCTTCTGCAACCTTCTCTTCTCCAGGCTGAACCAGTCCAGCTCTCAGCCTGGCTTCATAGGAGAGGAGCTCCAGGCCTCAGATCACCCTCGTGGCCTCCTCTGGACTCCCACCAGCTCAATGTCCTCCTTGTGTTGGGATTTTAAGATGGATATGACTTAAGTTAATGATAAACAGTGTCTTAGTTTTCTAATTTGCAGTGCTGATATAGTACTTAGAGGCATAGAATTCGGTGGAGGACTGTAGAGAACACTACTCAGTGCTCAGGAGGGATTCTGTTGTAAACACAGAGTAGGGTCAGGGCTCACAGGGGAAGATCCCTGTTGAAACACCACCACTGTGTGCTTAAATACAAGTGTGTGAGCCCAGAGGACTAACTGTGTACTTGAGGGATGGAGTGTGATGCCAAGTAACAGACAACCCTCTCCTGTGGACCTGTTCAGGTGTTTTAGGGTGATTATTTCCCTTGTTGCTTCTCTTTGCTGATGGGTACTTGTCCTGCAGAAAGGGCATTGAACTCCTTTCAGGACTGATTTTAATGTGAATTATTTCCTTTTGCTCTGTAGAATAATGGTGAAAATTGTAATTTTCCATGTTTTAGACAATATCAAGAGCTGAGTAACAGGCTCTTGGGTAACCTGTGCATTATCTGATGTCTTAATGGGTGCATAATTTTTTTCAGATAAAAGTTTCCCTGTCAAAATCTGCCCAAGAAAAGATGAAGCGGAAGAAAAGAGAAGAGACAGAACAGAATCATAAAGAGCATCAGGAAGCCAAAGGCCTGGAAGAAACAGAGGGAAACCCTTGGGAAAGACTGAAACTGGGTGAACCAGAGACAGTGGTGACAGAAAGTGAGGATTAGTGTTTGCCAGAATGCATAATGGGCTGTTAAATGCTCCCTGTGATAATTAGCAAAATCCATGAGTGTTTATTGTGATGTCAGGTATCACTATAGCTGATTTTACAGTGCAGGTTACTCTTTAGTCATCTGTTGTTAGTTTTATAATGCAGACAGTGGGGAATGCTGTGCTCAGGGGGAATATTTAAAGGACTGTAGTTAAGAAATTTTTCAGAAGAGAAACTAGGACTGAAGTCATGAGTTTTTTCCCCTTTTTTTCTGAAGAGTTGTTGTATTTCAGACATTTCCTTCTGTTTTCTAGACCTGAATCTGTCTGGGGATATATTAACATCATCAAGAAATGTATCTTTGTCACTAGAGAACGTGGCCTTGTATCCTTCCTTAAAGAGAACATCCAGTTTGAAGAAGACAAAATGTGGAGCCCTTCTAGATTCTGGTAAGCTCTTAGAGTCAGCTGACCGTGGAGATGTTTGGCTGTGTGGAGTTGGGACACTTCCAAACTCCAGCCAGGTTTAATGTGATTTGTTTGTACAATGGACAGTCCTGAGGTGCTCTGGCAGATTAAGACTTGGGGGTGGTAGTGAAGGGCATTTGAGATCTTTGTTGCTCCCCCAAAACCTTTCTCAGCTGTAGTTGCTGAGAATGTGTTTGGAACATGAGGTGGTTTTTAATATGCTCAACAACATAAATGTTTTAATGTATAAATGGCAAATTGACTCTTCTCTCCAAGAAAAAACATTTCTGGGTACATTTTGTCCCTGAGATGCCTTTAAAATACACAGTAGGAATCTTCTCAGACTGGAAGCTCATACTGGTGATGGCAAAAGGGCTTTGAGTTTTTCATGGCTCCTGAGGTTTCACCACAGCACCTCTCACCACACTGAGCTCAGCACTGTTGTGCATCTGGCTTTGCATAAACAGCCCACCCCACTCACCCTGTTTGTCTGTGGGACCTTTCAAAGCACTGAATGAAGTGCTGGATGAGGGAGGGTGCTGGATGAAGGAGGGTGCTGGATGAGGGAGGGTGCTGGATGAGGGAGGGTGCTGGATGAGGGAGGGGGCTGCTGTTTGGAAGACCTGGGCCAGTAGCAGCAGAAGTCTGTCTGTGCCCCAAACTTTATTTCCTTCCTTTGAATGAGTTTCTTCAGCTTTGCTGAGTGTTTCTTGCTCTTGGTGACTGTGCAGATGACATTTCTCTTGGGACACGAGGGCGCTATAAGGACCAGAGCCCGTCGGTCACTCACAGCCCCGAGGTGATGGACCCGTCGGAGCTGCAGCCCTTCTCGAGGCCCGAAGCGGCGCTGGTGGAAGCCCTGACCTGGTTAGCTGACGAGGACTGGTAGGTACAAACACCTCTCTGCACCCCAGATCTGATGTAGCAGGAGATCATTTTGGTAAGGAGCTTCAAAGCAAACAGCAGTGCAGACATGGCATCAAAAACAGAGACAGTTCAAGTGGCACTTGAGGAAGAAGAAGGTGTTTTCTTGCAGTGTGAATCCAGATGAAACTGGGTTTGCTGTAAGTTGAGGCCTGAGGGTGAAGCTTCAGAGGCTGGTGGAGGTGTCTGAGTTTAAGCTCTATTCTAAAGAGTGTCACAGAGTCACAGAATAGTAGGAACTGGAAGAGACCTCGATAGATCACTCAGTCCAATCCCCTGCCTGACCAGGGTCACTTCAATTAGATCACACAGGAACGTGTCCAGATTGGTCTGGAATGTCTCCAGAGAAGGAGACTCCACAACCTCTCTGGGCAGCCTGGCCCAGGGCTCTGCCACCCTCACAGGAAAAAAGTTCCTCCTTACATTCAGATGGAACTTTCTATGTTCCAGTTTGGAATCATTTCCCCTTGTCCTGTCCCTGGCCATCCCTGAGAAGAGCCTGGATCCATCCTCCTGACACTCACCCTTTACATATTGATAGACATTAATGAGGTGACCCCTCAGCCTCCTCTTCTCCCAGCTCAAGAGCCCCAGCTCCCTCAGCCTGTCCTCAGCAGGAAGATGTTCCATCCCTCCATCACCTTGGTGTCCCTGTGCTGGGCTCCCTCAAGGAGTTCTGTGTCCTTCTGGAGCTGAGGGGCCCAGAACTGGACACAATACTCCAGGTGGGGTCTCACCACCACCTTCTTGTCCCTGTCTGCAGTGTATGTGTCATCCCTGTGCTGTGGCAGTGAAACAGGGTGACAGTGCCACTGCCTTTCCAGCACAGGGGGCGAAGGGAAAACCTTTAGCTGCCTCTCGTGCAAGCTGTGGGCAGAACTCAGGGAGGGCTTGAGAGACTGGTGTGCCAGAGCAGTCCCACTGCTCTGTGAGAGGAAAGAATTGCCTTCCCTAGTGTCATATTTTCTGCTCTTCAATTACACAGCATTTCTTTTCACTGTTTTAATGAGAATATGCAAATGTCTGAATTTCATGTCTTTTGTTGCACAGGGAGAAGAAAATTGAAGGTCTGAACTTTGTTAGGTGCTTGTCTGCCTACCACACCCCTGTCCTGACCACAAAGCTGCACGAAACGAGTTTGGCTGTGGCTCAAGAGGTTAAATTTTGCTATCAGAATATTTCCCTGACTGTCTGTGTGTGTGTATGTCACTGCAGGGAGATGGGGTGTTCAGGGGGGTTACTTGTCCTCTGCTGGATGCTCTCTGGAGGGTGAGCTTGGCTTTGGGCAAAGCAGATCACTTGGTGTGATCTGCTGAGAAGGGGGAAAGCGAGATTGTAATTTCATAACGTTTTTCATGTGTTTATATTTTAATTCTCTTGACTGTGAATCAAATTAGAAATGTGTTTCTCAGCTGCTTTGAATGTTACTTAAAAAATTACAAAGGGAAACATGAAGCTTTATGTGTTTTAAAGTGTATTTTATAAACATTATTCATTGTTTGTTTGGGTTTTTCCTGTGTGCAGGTCAAGAATTTACGCTCAGGTGTTTCTCGAGCTGCTGTGGTCTGTTTAGGGGATTTGTTCACCTACCTGAAAAAGAGCATGGATCAAGAACTAGATAATACAGTAAAAGTCCTTTTGCACAAAGCTGGTGAATCCAACACATTTATAAGGGAAGAGGTAGACAAAGCACTGAAGGCTATGGTTAATAATGTGACTCCAGCACGTGCACTTTGTTCTCTTATAAATGGAGGGCAAAGGTAATTCTTACAAAGACTTTGTAAAGAAATAACCTGTGAATAGATGAAATTTATCAACTAGACTCTGTTTTATGTTAAAAACCAGCAACCTGCAGTGGGCAGAAGCGCAGACTTCTGCAGAACTTGTGCCCAGGGCAGCGTTTGTTGGCATGGAAGTGAAATGTTCCCTGTTTGTTTCTGTACAAAGTTGGCTGTTGAGTTTGGAGCTTGGGTTATTTCCCAGTCGTTTTGCCAGACATTAGTATTTTGATTTGCTGTTAGTGTAGTGTTAGTATAGTATTAGGAAACTGCTGTTTGGCTTTGCCTGAAGCTCACATGACACTCTTAATTGTTGGCTTGCTCTGCACTCACCTGCCTGTCTCTGTTTTCAGCTCTACTTCTGATTTCAGAGGATGATTTCTAACTTTTCCAATTCTCTTGCTGCAACTGTCCTGGTTGATTTCATGTTCTTCCCTAGACTTAGCTGGTCAGCAGTCCTTTCTGTCTGCAGTTCATTTCCTTTGCAGTGGTGGTGGTCTTTATTTTCTTGGGCACCTCAAGGGAGACAAGCTTCTGGTTGCATGGTTTGGTCCTGCCCTCGAGCTCACTGCAGCCTGTAGTAGATGTGACATCCCTCCCTTTCCTTCACTTTCCTGCTGCATATGTTGTTCTTCTCTTTTACATCCACATTCACAAGCTGTTTGCCATTCCAGTAGCTCAGATATTCACCTCCTTAACCTCACTTAGCTGTCATCACTCACATGATTTTTTGATGGGCTGTCTTCCTTGTAGCCTGTCCCCCCCATTAAATATTTCCCATTCTACATTGTGAGTCAATCCTTAAACTTTATGCACAGCTACAACCCATAAGGTTTAATCTTGATTTAAACTGTTTTTTTTTCCTGTTTTCTTGATTCACAACATTTTGTTCCCTGGACTTGGTGTGCAATGTATTGACTGTCTCTCCTGCAAGGTGAAGCATCCTGCAGTTACCTGAGCTTTGAACTGAAAGGCAGACACCAGCCCTGGGGTGTATATTGCTTATGGAATGTGCCAGCACACACTCAATGTCTCAGTGGTTGTAACTGGCTCCATCTGATTTCCCCTGTTCAGCTGCACATTCACACACTGACCCTTCCTCAGGAGTTCCCTGCACCAGCAGAGGTTTGACCCCTCTGATGTGTGAGCTCAGGTACCTGAGGCATCAAACCTGCCTGAGCTGTGAGTCTGAATGCAGCTTCCTCACCGCTGAGAGGACTGTTAAGTGAGTGTAAGCAACTCAATGGGTAAGGCCTTACCCATTGAGTTGCTTACACTCACTGCTGCTTAACTTACTCAGGGGGACAGTTATCATTCTGCTTACAAAGCATAAGTCCTGTTAAAGTGGACCTGTCTTCTGCTCAGCACATTTCAAGCCTGCTGTGATCACAAGGGTTAATGCTTGAGTGGATAGATACACTGATTCCTCACCAGCCACAAACAGCAGCACTGAAGAGAGCTGGTTTGCATTGCTTTTGTGGGATGCTGCTCTGAAGGTAGTGGCCTGTTGCTGTGACCCCAGTGTGTGAGGGGGTGCTTGTTCCAGGGGCATAATTCCATGACTAGATCTGACAGGGCTTGTGCTTCAGAGGTTTTAAAATCATGAGTCTCTTCCAAATGGACTGTGTTTAATTCTAAGGTCTTATGTGCATGCAGACAGCTTTCCAGCTAGGAGTAGCTGGAGTTCATGGGGGCTGGGGGCTTAATTTCCTACCAGGGAGTGAGGGATGGGTAAGGCCTTACCCTTGTTGGCCCCACAGTCCTTGTTTTCCCCTCAGTCCACCCAGCAAGAACCAGTCTGTCACTGGTTCCCCTCTACCAAGCTCTGGAGACACAGGGCTGCTGTACACACCTAATGGCATGACCCAGAGCTGCCCTGGAGCTAGTTCAGAACAGGAGTTAATTAAGAAAGCCAAGTGTTCACTCAGTAGAGGCATGGCTGTGTTAATTGGGGGGTCAGCATGGAGCCTGCACTGCCAGGCAGGGTTTGCAGCTGTCCTGTGGGGCTGCAGGGTCTGTGGGTTGAAGGGATCCCCTTACTGGTCTCTGTGGATTGAGGCTGCTTTGTGCAGTGGGGTGCTGGCAGGGCCCTGGAGTCTGAGGAAGTCCTGGGGGCAGGGGGAGGTGGGTGTTGGTGTCAAATGGGAGTCACTGGGGGGGTGTCCAAGTCAATCCCTTTCCTTGGCTCTCCCCTCTGAACCTGCTGTTCCCTGTGAGCGATGAGCTGTGGGAACATGCAGTGAAACCCCCCAAAGCAGGATTTTTAATCCAAAGATTAGAACCAAATGGGAAAAGGCTTTGTAGATTTGTGTGCTCTGAAGCTGAGGGGTCACAGAGTTGATACCCAAGGGCAGGTGTGATTCCAGGCTCTTTGGTGTTCCATGGCCCCTCTGCTGTGGGCTCTAACTCCCACCAGAGTTTAGAACTCGGCACAACTCCACTCTGCTGACACTTGAGTGGGTATAAAGCACATGAGATGTGCTTATGGGGGACTAGTGTTTCAGAGAGCTAATGGGAAGAACATGTAGTAGTGTGTTTTCTGTAATATTGTACAATTATCTGAAGGAAAACTAGAAATTTGGGAAATAAAGAGGTGGTTTTATTAATCCAAAGGCCACACTTAGAGGTTGAAACTGGACAAAAGGGGGGTGCAAGTTTTCTTTTTTCATTCTGCATTGTGTTTGGTGTTTCAAGGCAATGAAATTCATTTTAAAACAATGAATTATCCTTTTATTTTCAGTGCTATATAAGATAAAGATATAAGATAAAGTCTCTCCCATGCAGCCAGTATAATGTCTGCGTAGCAGCAGTGAACTAGCTGTCCATGATGCTCAGGGTGACAAAAGAGAACTTGCACACCATGCTGGTAGAGCAGATGGGGTTTGCTGTGGCTTTACTGAGCAGCTGTGTTGCCCACAGCCACCTGCACTCGGCGGTGAGGAGGTGCACGGCCCAGCACCTGGCGGACGTGGTGGAACGAATGGGACCCGAGCGGATCCTCTGCGGAACCAAAGCCGTCCCTGACCGCATCTTCCCTGCAGTAGCCAGGTTTGCACAGGACAGCTCCCAGCAAACAAGGTGAGGGAGGTAAAGAGTTAAGATGAGTGCATCCAGGGTGGGTATCTGCATCTCCTCTGCAGCCAGGGGGGGCAGAAGCGTAGGGTGGTTTAGGGTGGGAAAGACCCTTAAGGTCACTGAATCCAACCATCAGCCCAGCACTGCCAGGACAGCTCAGGAGGGTGTGTTGTTGGGCATGGTTTATTTGAGGGAGGATGAAGAGGGTGTCTGGTTGCACATAGAGACAGTGACCTTCCTGGACTTGAATGTTTAGGAAGGACACTTTGTTCTAGATTGATATTAGATATTAGATATTAGATATTAGATATTAGATATTAGAAAAAAGTTCTTTGCTGTGAGAGTGGTGGAGCTCTGGAACAGGTTGCCCAGGGAGGTGGTGGATGCCCCTGGATCCCTGGAGACGTTCAAGGCCAGGTTGGATGAGGCCCTGAGCAACGTGATCTAGTTGGGGGTGTCCCTGCTTCTTGCAGGGGGCTTGGACTAGATGACCTATGGGAGTCCCTTCCAGCTCCAGCCAGTCTATGAGTCTATGACACACTATAATTGTCAATAGAGTTACCAAGCAAACCTTGTTCATGGCTGTTTATCACAGAATCCCCAGGTTGGAAAAGACCTTTGAGATCACTTTGTCCTCTCCTGCCCCATCTCCCTGAGCACCTCATCTCCCAGCTGGTCAATACACCCAGGGGTGGGGACTCCCCCCC
>VXBZ01000416.1:58096-70570 GCA_013399135.1 Heliornis fulica | reverse complement strand
CAGCGCTCCAGGGCTGCGCCGGGACCGCGGTCGCCGCCATTTTCCCGCCGCCACCACCACCTCCTCCTCCTCAGCCGCCACCGCCTGTTCCTCACGCACCGCCCAGCTTTCCCGTCGTCCCCGCAGAGACGAGGGGAGGGATCCCGGAGAGCCGCCGCCTCCTCCCGCCCGACCCGTCATCCCCGCGACGGAGGGATCCGCGGGTTTTTTGGAGCGACGGCGCTGCGAGAAAATGGAGGCGCGGCGCGCGCTACCTCAGAGCCGGCCGCGCCGCCGCCACCACGTCAGTGCCTGAGCGGGGATGAGCGGCGGGCGGCAGCGCACCCTGCCTCAGGCATGGTGGGCGCCGAGAGGGAAGGCGCCGGGGACGAAGGAGGAGAAGCCGACGGAGAAGAAGCGTGAGGAGGACGAGGAAGCGGCAGACGATGACGACTTGCTGCTGGTGGAGGCCGCGGCGGCGGCGGACCCGAGCCCGGCGGCCGCGGGCGGTTTCTCCGCGGCGGCGGGGTCCATTTGGATCTACCCCACTAACTACCCGGTGCGGGGCTACCAGGTGCGCATGGCCCGCGCCGCCTTGCTGGGGAACACGCTGGTCTGCCTGCCCACAGGGCTGGGAAAGACCTTCGTGGCCGCCGTCGTCATGTACAACTTCTACCGGTGGTTCCCGTCCGGCAAGGTGCTCTTCCTCGCCCCCACCAAGCCGCTGGTGGCTCAGCAGATGGAGGCCTGCGCCCGCGTCATGGGCATCCCGGCCCGGCACATGGCCGAGATGACAGGTAGGGACGGGGCCGGGCGGTGCTGGGAGGCATCGAGCCCCGTTTCACGGGTGGTGAACGGTTGGCACCTGTTTTCTGGAGCTCTGGTGCGCGGCCCTGTCGTTCGTGGAGCCGCAGGGTTTCTGTGCAGGGCTGTGGGTGGTTTGTGGAACCCAACCCTGCGGCTCACCCAGCGTTACAAAGAGGTGGGTGTATCCCAGCGCAGGGGCTGGTGCCGTGTTACACAGTATCTGTTACACAAAGTTACACACACACACATAAGATCCCCGAGAAAAGGTTGGGTTATTCAGAACAGTTCTGGGGGTTCGGCCCCTCCCCTTGGCACTGTCATCTGATGGTCGTGGGACGGGGTCTCTGGGAGCAAGGCCCCGACCGAGTCTTCCTCACACTGTCCTGTTTGCTTTTGGTATGGAATGTGGAGCCAGTGACTGCAAGGTCAGTCCTATCTGTTTTCTTTTGGCTAATTGCTTCACATTCTTTCTTATCCTTCATGCATTAGCAGGTTTCGTTCTCTTGTTCTTGTTTTCTACGTTATTTACTGATGCTCTTTGCTCTATCTACACGTGTGTGCCATCATTATCTATATTCTGCTGGAGCATAAACATTTGTTGGCTTTCTACTGTCTCTTTACTTGTTTTATCTTGTCTAGCTAATAAAGCTTTCTATATTTCACTTGCTAATCTAAATCCTTTGCTAAACTTTCTTACTTTTAAATGTTGCTAACAAAACCCCCTCATACCAATGTAAAAGTTCCCAAGAGTTCTCTGAAGGTTTCCTATATCTACTATTGTACAGGCCTGCACAGAAAATGTGCTGTGTATGAAAGTAGCCAAAGAATAATGGCTATTTTTCCCTCAGAAGTTTTTGAAAACCCCATGGACTGCAGTTCATCGCTCACAGCCTTAACAGGTGAATCCATATGCTGTTCTTGAGTGCAAGCCTGTGTCAGAGGGGGTGTAGGTTAGGTATAGGGCTGCAGGAGGCAGCTTTAGCTTTCCAGCCTTATTTTCTGCTGTTCTGGATTCTGTGTTTTGATGCAAAAAATCTTCCTGGTAGGTACATTCACTTCCCTGTCCCCAAAATCAGGACTAACATCAAGGTGTGTGTTGTTTTAAAAGCTGCTCATTTCCCAAGGCCAATGTGTGTCTGCCAGCCCAGTCAGCCTTCTGCTCTTCTCTGTTCTCAGCAGAACAGTTTCCTAATGTTATTTGTTTAATTTTCAGGAGGAACCCAAGCCCTCAGTCGAGGAGAAATGTGGTCTACCAAGAGAGTCTTTTTCCTTACACCTCAAGTAATGGTGAATGATCTTTCCCGTGGGACGTGTCCTGCCGTGGAGATTAAATGTTTGGTTATTGATGAAGCCCACAAAGCCCTTGGAAATCACGCCTACTGTCAGGTAATGCTGGGCTCACCCCACACTTTTCTCACAGTTACAAAGAGCCTACCCCAAAATCATTCCAAATATCCATAAAGTGTCATTGCCCTCATTGCTGTAGGGAGATGGTCCTTTAGGTCCTGAGCTTTGTTTCAAAGAGATCAGTCTTCTGCGTCATCAGTGCTTTGTTTTTAAGTGAAACCTGTATTAAAAACTTTGTAAAGTGAGACAAGAATGTTTGTAAAGTCTGAATGAAGCTTTAATTTTTTGTTTCAAACTGTATTTTTTTATGTTTGTATATGCAGGTGTACTCTGGTGTGCTTGTACTATGTAGGAATAGTTCTTAATATGGATGGAGGTATTTTTAAAGAAAAAAGTTTTTTTTTTAATAAAATTCTTTGTCTTAGTAAAATTAATTCAAGATTTCTTTTTCAGATTAGGTTTTGTCTTGATTAGCAGAGAGGTTTTTTTGGGTTTAATCTTCTCATAGCACTGTGCCACCTAACAGAAAGTTAATTTTATATGCTGGAGAAATGTATATGGAGTTGTATCTAGTTGCTCTTCAGAGAAAAGTAGGTGTTTTCTAGTTTTCTTGGCATGCTGCAGCAGACAGGAGCTCACCAAGTTAAAACAATATGTGTGGGTTTGCCAGCATTGTGCTTTGCTAAAGCACCATTTCTAAGAATTTCAGTGTATAGATTATTTATTTCAAAATAACATATAGAAATATTTCTTAAAATCCTTTACTATTGTGTGATTTGTTTGGTAACATAGAGCCAGGAGTTGTATTCATTATCCTTTGAGTCCTCTTGGGTATGTCTGAGAAGGATCTGTGCATCATTCCCTGTCAGTGCCCGTGGCTGTGGAATTGGCAGGGTGTGTTGGCTGTTTTAGCTGTACCTTGGCCTGGGTTTCATGAGAACTATCAGCACAAGCTGAATTGACCTTTAGTCTCTGTTCATGTTTTCTGTGTAGATTTTATGTTTTCATAGAATGGCTTGGGTGTTGGAAGGGCCCTCAGATCACAGTCCCCCCAGTGCCCCCCTACCATGGGCAGGGACCCCCCCACAGGCCCAGGGTGCCCCAAGCCCCATCCAGCCTGGCCTTGAGCCCTGCCAGGGATCCAGGGGCAGCCCCAGCTTCTCTGGGCACCCTGTGCCAGGGCCTCCCCCCTCCCCAGGAAGGATTTGTGCCCCCCAGCTCCTCTCCCNTGCCCGAGCACATGTCATGTTATTGTGTGGTGTTACTGGTATAACATGTCATGTTATTGTATGGTGTTACTGGTATAACTTGTCATGTTATTGTGTGGTGTTACTGGTATAACTTGTCATGTTATTGTATGGTGTTACTTGTACTTGTTGCTTGTTCCTCTCCCTGTGCAGCACTCGGGGGGGTGCTCACTGGTGCCACTGGCAGAGTTCATCTCTGTGGGGGAAATGAAGTCATGAGACAATCTGGTTGTTGCTTGAATATTCAGCAACTGTTGCACTTCTCCCAGTTTTGGCCTCAGATGGGGTTTGCAGAACCTTTGAGGTTTAAGGGTATTCAGCCATTTCCCAATTTCCCATTTTTAAGTGAGACTCAACTGGATGATGGTTGACATCTCTGTTCTCTTCAAATTTCATGGGAGTAGTTGTTCATGATTTACTTATTCTAGAGTGGTCCATCAAACTTACTCTTTGGCAGCTTGCTTGAGCTGGTGTGCAGTAAAGCTCTTTGCTAAACCAAGTGAAAATCATTGTGTAGTTTACCAGGGTTGTTCTGCTGAGTGGTGTTTGGTGTAGTACACTCATTTTGCACGTCTACCCAGTGTTCTTGGATCAAATGGTCCTAAATGGAATGCTTCCCAGTTCCCATGGGAGTTTAGATATGCACTTCTTAGACTGTTTTGTGAAGTTGTTTGTGCTGAGCAGGTATTTTCCTTGACACTGTTGGTATAAGCAAGTCATCCCCTTCAGGGTTGTTAATGGAAACTGTCCTGTTCTAGGTCGTACGGGAACTCAGCAAATACACAAGTCAGTTTCGGATCCTGGCCCTGAGTGCCACCCCTGGCAGCGACACAAAGGTGAGTGGAACCTCATCACTGCCTGGCTGCAGTGATGAGGTTCCAGGAGAGGCTGTTTGTTTGACACAGTTTGAATGCTCTGCAGGAGACTGGAGGCTTGGAATTCCACGTGAAAACAAAATCTGTTTACAGTCTCAAAGTCGTTGTGCATTTCTCTTTCGTGCTACAGACTCTATATTAATCACTTCCTGACCTTTCTAAAGGGAAATACCTTCTGGTTCCTGGAATACTAACCCACTGGAACCAGAAAGTGTGTACTCTCAGTACAAAATGGCTTTCTCTTTCTTTTTTTTTTGTTTCTTTTTTTTTGTTTCTTTTTTTTGTTTCTTTTTTTTGTTTCTTTTTTTTGTTTCTTTTTTGTTTCTTTTTTTNTTTTTTTGTGTTTCCTTTTTTTTGTGTTTCCTTTTTTTTGTGTTGTGTTTCCTTTTTTTTGTGTTTCCTTTTTTTTGTGTTTCCTTTTTTTTGTGTTTCCTTTTTTTTGTGTTTCCTTTTTTTTGTGTTTCCTTTTTTTTGTGTTTCCTTTTTTTTGTGTTTCCTTTTTTTTTGTGTTCAGTGCAGTGTATTGGGCATAAACTATTTAAGACTGAGGTTCTGGGTCTATGGCAGATGGATATCTGAATTCACTTTAAGCCTCTAGCTCCAGGCTACTTCTCATCAGGTATTTCAAAGCCAGAGGGAGAGTTCTGTCCTTCCTGCCCTTGTGCATCAGCATGTTTGTTGCAGTCAGGAGCTTGCCTGCTGGCTCCTTGCATACTGCTTGAGCTCCTTCATTGTTCACACGCAGGCTTTTCATTGTAATTCTATTCACAGCCTGCTAAAATCCAGAAATTGTAACTGCCAAGTGATACTGACTTGCCTTGGAATGTTAACAAGCAGATACACTTTTTTGTGGCTTCTCACACAGGCTGTGCAGCAAGTTATTTCCAACTTACTCATTGCTCAGGTAGAGCTTTGTACTGAAGACTCTCCAGAAATTCAGCCTTACTCCCACGAGCGACAGGTGGAAAAAATCGTTGTTCCTCTTGGTGAAGAACTGGTAGAAATCCAGAATGCTTACATCCAGGTGAGTGGGTGCATTTCCCTGTTGTTAATTAGACAGTGTCACTAAATATATAACCTCCCTTCCCATTTTAACTTCTCTCTCTGGACCAGCAGTAACTTACACAGCCAACACTTTGCTATACAATTAACTTTGCCTCTGGGTATAAAGCAAAGAAGAAGATCTGGTTGCAGCAGCTGCTGTTTCACTCTGTACTGATGGTACTGGTTACTTGGCAATAACTTTAAAAATTCTGATTGTAAATTTACAGTTGAGTTGGTTTTCTCATCCTCTTTTAGGAGTCCTTGCAAAACTGATGGGAGACTAAACTAAGCTCCTTTTAATTTTGTTGGATTTAGTAGCTTTAAGGTGTTGAGAATGGCCATGCTTGTGTTGTCCAGGTTATTGCCAGCCTTATGAAAACTGTTTAGTGGCTGAATTGCTTTCTCAGATAAAGAACAGTCCTTAGAGCTTTATGTCATCTATAAATGTTCTTAGTTGGTTCTTAGTCTTTATTCTCTTTTACCAGTAGGTAATGTCCAGGNCTTAGAGCTTTATGTCATCTATAAGTGTTTTTAGTTGGTTCTTAGTTACCAATAGGTAATGCCCAGATACAGGACAGGTCAGCAGAGACCAGAACTGTTGGCTAGCCAATGATGACTTTCTGGTCTCTGCCTGCTCTTCAAGGCACTAGTAGAACAATATGTATTACATAAGATAGCTCTTTGAAAAGTACAAAACATACCTTCCTTTTTTGATAAAAAGTGTTCAAAATATCATTCAGAGTAAGTTAGCATCAGACTGTTGGCTTTGGAGTATGGTGTTGGTCAGAGTGTAATGATGTTGTGGTAGAGTGGAAGCCAAGTTTCATACATTTTCTAGATTGAATTGGATCAGCTGCTTTCAAACCAGTGACCTGAGAGTGTATTTACACAAGGAAGTTCCACTGATAAGCTAGCAAGAACTTTGAAGGCCATTTTCCCAGCTGTGGGTGCTCCTGAATGCTCTTAATGAGTGCAGGGGTTTAATGTGAGGTGTTTTATTTGGGATTGAGGCTGAAGTAGGCACACAGGTTTGGCTAACCTGGTGCAATCGAGGAGTACAGACAAACCTCACTAACTTCAGTGGCATCACTGTGGCTTCAGTGGTTTCTGTTTCCCTTTTTTTTGTTCTAGTATTTGCATTTGTATCACTACTTGAAAGTAGGACTTGTAAGGACATAGAGCTGTGACAGGATGGGGCCCTGGTGTTGTGGGCAAGCCAAGCCTCAGCCTTAGAGACCTCAGCCCTTCCAGCAGTGGATCCTGCAGCTCAGTTTCTGCAGAGGCCTTCCTCTTCCCTGCACTCCTGTGTTTTGGCTGCTTAGCACTTTGAGGTGAGGACAGCTGTGTCAGTGCAGCCACAGAGGCAATGAGCACATGTTGCTTTATCCTTATCCCCTGCCAAAAGAGTCAGTCACAAAGTGTGCTCTGAATGGCATCAGGGTGTAGGAGAAACCTCCAACACACATGGCCTGGTTTGGCTGGGACAGAGTTAACTGTATTTCCAGTAGCTGCTCCAGTGCTGGGGTTGGGATTTAGGGTGAGGATAATGTTGAGAACCCCCTGATGTTTTCAGCTCTGACTGGGTGGTTGTAGTGTCTACACCAAGTCAAGGACTTCTCAGCTTCCCAGGCCCTGCCAGGTGCAGGAGAAGCTGGAGAGCAGTCAGGACAGCTGGCCAGAGGGACATTCCAAACCACAGAGCACTGCTCTGGGTGTAACTGGTCCCCAGCCAGGAGTGGGATCGCTGTTTGACACAGACTGGGCTTTCTTAGGTTTATTTTTTTGCAGGTGCTGAGCAGTTACATTTGTGCAACACTGTAATTTGTCTTCGTTACCCTGTTCTCTGTCTTTGTCCCAACCCACTGAGATTCTTTCCATTCTCCCACCCATCCTGCTGAGGGGGCAAGGGTGAGTGGAGGAATAGTAACTTGGGATTTCTGCTGTTTCCATTGAAGGGAGAGATAGCAAAGGGACTTGTATGTCTGTTTTGGAAATGAAAGCCAGATATATTCTGCACAATAAAATAATTATCTTTAATTTTGACAAACAGTAAACAAGACAACATTTCAGTGGAAATGAAGGAGAGTGTAAAACAGCACAATGCAACACTGCTGGAAAAGTTATGTTTATGTTTGTATACATACAGTAAGCAAGGCCCTGAGTATCACAATAGCTGGAATAAACTTTTTAGGCACTAATGCTTGTTTGAAAAATACACAGTATGCAGGACAACATTTACCTGTTAAGGCTACATCATTTAATCTTCCAAAAATAGGGGTGAATTCTGTTTTGGTGTCTCCTTTGAATAGTGGAAATCAAACAGGTTCAGATTAAAAATCAAAATCCATTTGTTGATGGCTTATAAAATGGAGCCACTGGTGAGTAATAAAATACATATTCTGATAAAAGAAGTTGGGTAATCACACTTGATGTGATGTTTTCAGACTTTCTAAAATGATATATTTGAGCAATAGGAGTGTTTCCTTGGCAGTCACTGGTACAACCCTTCAGGAATTTTATTGTGTGCCAGTTACAAACTGCAGTTCTTTGTGCCTGGGCTTGTGAGGGCCATTACAGAAGCTGGTACAGTGTGCCACAGCCATAAAGTGTATCTTCAAACTGGAGTTAACTGGGTTGTTCTCAGCAGCAGAAGCCATCTAATGTAAGTCAAAATAAATACTACCTTGGAGCTCACAGCTTTACATACAACACCAGACACTGTGCTGTGGGGAGGGTATCAGCACGTTCAGATAAACACCTTACTGTTACAGTTGGTAACAAGAATGTTTCTATACAATACCCACAAGTAGCTGAGTCACAGAAGGAGTTAGGTGATGACTGCCTATGGAAAGCAAATGCTTTTTGCAACAGATGTTTAAAATACTTTATATTTACAAACTAGTACTTTGCAGTGAGAGGATTTAACTACTTCCAGTAGCTGTTTGACATTTGTTGTGCCAAAGCATTAAAATAATTTCTAAAACTGGCAAAAGCAATCAAATTGCAGAAACTTCATTTGCCATAAAATGCTATAAAAAGTCTTTGGGTGGGGTGGTGAGGGCAAAACAAAACTTATTACTTAATGCCTCCCTGGGCCCTCTACTTAGCTTTTAAAAAACCTTTTTATTGTTTTCCATTCATTTGTCAGCTTTTCCTGTACTACTGGCTGGCATGTCCAACAGTCTGAGGAAATGGTAAAGATAAATAAAAAGCAACATAAATAAAAACCAAACAGGAAACAATTCCACATACTAAAAAGGAAATCACATTATTTTTTATTCCCCAGCTGTGATTCTGTATCTTGAACAAACTGAGAGATGTGACAGGCACCTCCTTTTAAGTAAGAAATACTCTGATGTGCCTTTAACTGGGCACTTGAGACAGTGCTGCTCCTAGTTGTGCCCACACATGGCACACACATCTGTGCTGTGGCCTGGAAAACCAGGTTGGGATAAGAAGCTCCCAGGCCCTTCTGCCATTCCCCACCAGTTCAGCACCCAGTTAACCTGTGGCAGCACAAGTGTCTCTGCTGGACTGGGGCTGGGTGCATGAACAGTGAGGGATACCAGACATTCAGAAGAACAAAGCAAGGATTAGTTTGTTGGTGGTTTTTTTTCCTCCCCTTATTAAAACTAAGGATTTTCTCACTCATTTTTTCATCTTTTTTTTTTTTTCCCTACCCTTCTCCTGCCTGTCCCCGAGGCATCTCTGTGGGCAGTGGCCACCAGAGAGCACCCTGGGCATGCCAAAGCAGGGCCAGCCTGCACCCCCTGATGCTGCTGCTTGGCAACAGCTGGTGGGTTGAGCAGAAAGTCCCATTCGTGCAGCAGAGAGCTCTGGAACCAGGCAGCTGCATACAAGACCTGTATGTTTAGTCAGAGTGACTACACAAATCCATTTTGTTTGCCAATTAACACTACCCTAAGGGAGCAGACAGTGGCTCTGGTTTCTGATTTTATGATTCTATGACTCTGATTGCTGTTTTATATGCTGTAACTGAGTGACAACAAAGCTCTGCTTAAAGCCTAAATCATACAGTCAATAAATAATGCTGGCAATACATATAACAATATTGATATAAAAAGATATTTACTTCTATGAAGTGTTAAGATTAAACTCTACCATCATATCTTTAAGGGGAGGCATTAAAAAGGAAATTTTGAGAGCAAACCTGTTTGCTACCCAGTTCTAAAGTGCAGTAGGTGCTCTTTACCTGCAGTACGTAGCAAAGCACGAGCGTGGCCCTCTTGGGCCTTGTGCCACACGTAGAGCTACGTGTGCTAGACTAGCAGTTGGCTACTCCAAGAGTTATTGTATGGATAAGGGACAAAGAAACAAGCTGCAACAGGGAAAACTAGATATTAGGAAGAAACATTCTCACAGTGAGGGTGGTCAAATACTGGACCAGGGCCCAGAGGGGTTGTGGGCTCCTGGTCCTTGGAGATGCTTGACTGTGTGAGGCCCTGAGCAACCTGCTCTGCCAGCAGTATGGCAGAGGCTGGACCAGGTGGCCAGAGCTCACTTCTAGCTTAACTTGTTTTCTGTGATGCTGTGAAATGTTTGTGTGTTTTATAACATATAGAACAGATGGTGTGGTATTGTCAGGAGCATGTAAAAAAGTACTGAACAGATTACTGGAGCTGCAGTGTTTTAATGTTCAGTAAAGTTGTAAGATGGAAGTGGTCAGAGAACTGAAGAGGGAAGAATAACCCACCTTCTCCTTAGGGATGGCAAATATAGTCATGGGATTACTATGAGTGTGTGACTAAAAAAACCTGTAACTTGCTATCAAAACCTTAATGAGCATTAGGATTGTTCTGCCTTCTTGGTCTCTTCTCCAGGTTAAAAGTACTTTGGTTGAACGCTTTGTGAGGTAAGCAGTAAGACACTCTGCTCCACAGATGTTGACATTAAAAGCAGTCAGCATTGGCTTACTCTTACTCCTTGGTTTAATCCTAGTGGTCTAAATCTGGTAGTTCTCTTCCAAAAAGAAGACCTGAATATTCTTTTCCTGAAGCAGAGCCTGCATGTGTGAGGTGGTTCTAATGAGGATCTCACTGAAAGCCCCAGCCGAGTGTTAACCCAGGGGCTGGGGCTCCAGGATCTCCCCTAGGACCTTTCCAAGCCACAAACAAGCTAGAGACACTAATAAGTGGTTGAGGAGAAAGGTCAGTCTCCCCCACCTTGGGGAAAAAAACATAAATAAGGTGAAGTAACTTTTAAAGTGCTAATAATCTCCATTATTATATAATAACCTCTGGGTGTTTCAGGCATTACCTGTGTTTGATATGAATCACCTTGGAGTGACTGCCTTGCCACAGGTTGTGAAATCTTGGAGGGTTGGACATCTAGTCTGATGACTGACCTGTAGGGTTGTGCCAGTAAATCAGAAGGGGTTCCTGTGGCTGCCAGGGGGGGCTATGGCCTTTGAAGAAACCATATCTCGTTGTGGCGGTTGGCAGCAGCCGGGTTGGTGTAGCCTGCGATGATGAAGGTATCCTGCAAACACAGCTCGGGACTCTCCAGAATCTCTGCCAACAGGTTTATTTCTCTCATTATGGCATCTTCATTGATGATTCCTCTGAAGCTCCTGTAACAATCAACTTCAGGTCAAATTCTCTTTAAAATCCACATTTTCTTTTCAGAGCCTAGAACTGTCTCCTAAATTATTTAGTCATGTGTTGGTAATGATACAACCTGTGACTCATCTCCAACAGGTATCAGTTTTTTCTTAACTCTTTCAGTGGTGTGTCAGACACTTTGAGCTCACCTACACGGACTAGTCTGTGTTTTAAGATGTTCTTATATCTGACATTTACAGGTGCATAATTTTCCCAAGTCAGGCAGTCACAATTATTTCCTGAATATTCCATTTGATAAAGCAGGCAGCTTTTAACAATTACAGGAAGTCAAGTTTTACTCTTTGTTAGCCTTTAGAATTCAGCTTAAAAGAAAATATGTACAAATGGATAAAAACTGCATCTTTTTACTGTTTTTACTAGAACAAAATGGAAATGTTTCTTACCTACTATAAACAATAGTAGAAGGCCACTCTTCAATGATTATGTCTGAGTCAAAAGGATGAGGGGGCTCGTCCTGCAGCACTTCAGGCAGGTAGTACGCCACTGTCACTGACTGGGTCATCTCTGATTGAGCTTCATTTGTATGGACTATGGTCACAATGGGTATGGTGATCCCCAAGTACAGTCCTGAGGAGATACATGTGCCTTGTTAGAAAGTATAAGAGGAGATCTGCGTGCTGTGCTGGACTCCTGAACTTCACTGAGTAACACAGAGTACCACAGAGCAGGGTTTGTTACTAAAAGGAGCTCAGTAGGATGTTTTGGGAGATGGGGTTGTGTATTTCAAGTTGGAAGTAGCACCATATGCCTTGTAGTTTGTGTATGTGTACACACCTTAAACCTACATGTGACATGTGCACATGTCTGAAATGGGGCATTTGGTGAGCTCTGCTGTCATGGCTGGTCCTGTGTGGAGCCAGGAGTTGGACCCCATGGTCTTATGGGTCCCTTCCAGCTCAGGAGATACAGTTCTTCATGAAGGGCAAGGACTTTGGCCTAACCTCTTGATTAAGGAAAATACTTAAGGACAAGCTTCCAGAATCAATCTTTGTAGTTTCTTTTCAAGAAAATTAAGGGTTGACTTAATTACATCATATGTACTGTTACAAACCAAAGCACTGGGCAGCAAAACTTCAGGCAGCTGGAGAATGGAAAAGTGAAAACCAGTGGCTGGAAGTTGAAACCAGATTAAATTTGCATTGGAAACTAAGTGCACATATTTCATGCAGGCACAAGCTATCAAGGTCAGAGTGGATTTGCCATTATTTCAAAGTACTGGAGCTAAAACTGGTTTATCTCTTGAGGAAAATATGCTTCAAGCAACAAGTTTCTGGTGTCCATTCAGATGTGCACAAGTTGAGTGTCATGAACTCAAAGCTCTTATCATGTCTCATCACATTGCACTCTGAATAGGCTCTTAGAACAGGTGATGTCAGTGCTGCTGCAAAAACAAAACCACCAGAATTATGTGGCCAAAGCCTAATTCCAGCTGACAGCCCAGGAAAACAGCCAGTGTCAATTCCCAGGCAGCTGTGGTGGTCAGAATGGTTTCCTGCAGCTGGAACACATGCAGGGGGAGCAGCATTTTGGTTG
>VXBZ01000416.1:39740-57189 GCA_013399135.1 Heliornis fulica | reverse complement strand
CATTTTGTGTCATGATAGAAAGTAGCATTTCATTTCTACCTTACAAGCAAAGAAAAATCTACACATGTATAAATAATAAGATGTTGCTTTGCTCTTAGGTTAAAACCCCTAAATGGTTACAATAATTTTATAAAGAAATATATTTGTGGAGTGAAACCACTGTTAGTTGACATGGTAGTGTTGGAATTGATCTTAGAGGTCTTTTCCAACCTTAAAGATTCTATTCTAGGGTATTAGAAGATAAAAATTCCTTAATGTGGTGGTGATGAGGCCCTGGCACAGGGTGCCCAGAGAAGCTGGGGCTGCCCCATGATCCCTGGCAGGGCTCAAGGCCAGGCTGGATGGGGCTGGGGGCACCCTGGTTGGGTGGGGGTGTCCCTGCCCATGGCAGGGGTTGGGAATGGATGATCTTGGAATGGATGAGTTTTCCAAAAGCCCTTTCCAACTCAAGCCAGTCCATGATTCCTTGGTTAGGACCGGAGTCAGGCAGGGAAGCGGTACCTTCTCTTTGCGCTGGATCAGTGTGAACGGGATGGTCTGTCTCTCCTGGGGACTGTTGTTTCGAGTCAGCTGCTGGATTGGCTCTGCCATGTCTGCAACAAAGCAAGAGTTCCAATTTTAGATGTGGAGCTGCAGAAATGAGAATGACATGTGGTTCTAGTTTTGGGGGATTTTTTGTTGTTGTTAAACTTGTGGTTACTCTGCAGGGATTTTAGTGCATCTTCAGTACTAATGGGGAAGGTAATGGAACTTCTGTCTCTGTGCAGAGGATGTTGCCAGCTCTAGCAGCTCCTGGAGGGCTGGGTTAATGCTTATCAACACCAAGAGTAAATCAGACTGGCAGCTGCTGATCACAGGCTCATGGAACTGCTATTGTGGGCACTCTGTAATTCCCAAAACTTGTTTTCTGGCTGCTATTTTAAAGCCTAAGGACGGAGGTTTCAGCTGACGTGAGCCCTTCTTGCTGATGTCAGAAGTGCCTGGGTACCTTAAGTGGGAAAGGCAGGATGATGGGGGAGGGGAGTATTATCCATGTGCCAGAGGACAGTTAAGATGCAGGAGAATTAACTTGGCCTAGGTCACTCAGTAAATCTGCAGCTGAGCTGGGAATCAAACGCACATCTCCTGGCATCCAGTGCGGGGGTTTAGCTTTAAGAAGACTTGGAATAGTAAAAATAAAGTGGAGAAAGCTAGTTTAGTTAATTTTAACCTTTTTTTTAAATATAATTGGTAAATATTTAAAATTAAAGTAATAATTCAAGTGTAAACTAGGTTCTCTCTAGAGAAAAATGCAAGATTAGACCTTCAGCACAATTTTCCACAGAGTACTCAAGAATTAGGAAATTTTATAGGACTCTAGAAACATTAGCTCTATATTTCAATTCCCTCATTGGTAACTGTGGGGGTTTGTCCCTTCTATATTAATGCATAAAGTAGGGATTACAACTAATAAAGTCCTTTCAGGAGTTTTATTCTTCAGTTAATGAACCTGTGCCTGTTAGGTATGACAGTATAGCATTGATTATAAATATCTTAACCTGGAAAATACTAAAATTATGCTGCCCCAAAGCAAGTGAGCTGCTTAACATGTTGTATGTCAGCACAGCCTCACAGACTGGCACGCTGGTGTGACAAGACCAGCCAAGATGAGCTGTAGCTTTACCCACTGTAGCTGGGTAAAAGCAGTTTCATCAACTATGTAAATGTGATTACAGCTGCTACTGTAGATATTGTGAGAGGCAGATCTTTGCAAAAGGACTTGTAAGGCACATTTGACAAGACTTGTGCTCATCAGTAAGACTGGTCAGTAGTTCAGTTATTGCATGCCTTAATTTGTATCTATCAGGCCTGCTGGGAGTGCCACTGAGGTGGGATGTATATGCCAGCTGGGCCCTTCTATAATGTTCACAGAGGTTTGTCAGGAGTAGAGCAGCCAGCTTTGTAATGCTGGGAACCAAAACCTTCCCACTGCAACCAGTCCCTAGAGGTGCAGCTTGGAGAGAGTGACTGGAGAACAGCTCTGGGAGGTGTTTGGGAAGTGGCTCAGGGCCAGGCTTCAGCCTCCCTGGGATGAGGCACTGGAGTCTCTGCCATCCTTCCAGATGTTCTGTCTGCCCAGCAGCCTCTGTACTGGCAGAGCCTCGCTGCCACTAACATGGGGTAACCTCAGCAGAGGATGTGCACTGGAGGTGATGGAAAAGCACTGGCAATTCCAGATCTACAGCTTGATCTGCAGCCTAGGGCCTTGACCTCAGAGCTCGCTGCTTTGTACACCGAGTATCTGTCAAGAACATGATGCTTTAGCAAGCAGATGGCTTTGATGGTAGCAACTTCCCCGAGCTTGCTTGTTAATGAGTGTTCTCATGTTGAAAGTAGAATAGAGAAAGTTATTGAGAAAGTTAAAGGTAGCTGCTATAGCATGTTTTCTGCTGGAAGCAAAATTAAAAAAAAAAAAGCTTTCAAACCAAGAAAGTGAAATCATTCCTTCCTGCACCTTTAACTTTCTTTTACCTTTTCATTGCAAGGTTTGGCACGGGGCAGTCAGTCTTCCTATCAGCAATAAATTGATGTGGTCCTATAAATCTCTCTTGTTCACATCTCATACAGTGTTAAATGTTTTAGAAGGGGCTAACAAAACCATTATCACTGTAGAAGAAAACAGGTGTCATCTAGAGCTGTGGATGAGAGGGATGGTGGTGGTGTTATGCTGCAGGCTTGAAGCTCAGGTACACTTTGGCTGGATGCTGACCTGTGGTATCTACAGTTCCCTTGCTCTCTGATGGACTGTGTAAACGAGCCTGGCAGACACCAAGGCTGCTCTAGGTGAGGTGCAGTCCCCTCTTGACATGGCTCAGGACAGTATTAGTAAAACCTTCAGTTTAGATTTTTGTGGGATTTCCTTATCTTTACAAAGGAAAGCTTTTGTAGTACGGTGACTAAAGTGAGGTAAGATACTAACTCAAAATATTTCCTAGATTTTATATCCTGCCTGAAAGATCTTGGTGAAAGAGGGTGTTGACATTCCTGTGTATCAGAATACCAGATACTTTTGTGGGAATGAGTCTTGTTGTCAGCTATACAAAGCCCCTCTTCAGTTCCAACTTAACATGCATGGGTCACACCTCCCTTGTGCCCCTCTTGCACCAGGAGCCCTCAGGTTTGATCAGAAACACAAACCCGTGGCTGCTGGAGAGCACACTGGCTGCATGGGACGGGCCTGCTGGGTGAGGGGAGCCACAGACCCCTGGGAGGGGGCCGTGAGGACAAGGCAAGGGGGAGACCTGTTCAGACTGACCTTGCCCTTCCTTTGGTGCCTGGCAGGGAGTTCGTTTTCATCGTTAAAACATTAGAAAGCTGGGACCTCTAGGCACGACTGGGAAAGGAGGTCAAGGAGGTCGTACCCCCTCTGCTGTGCTGGAATGCAGCAGGAGTTTCCACGCAGCAGATGTTTTATTTGGGCAGTGTTGAAGGTTTTGTTGCATCCTGCCCTCTTAGAAAGGGACTTATCCAAAGAGTAGAGCTGCTAGAGCCATCCCTACCTCTGTGCACCCGGCAGAGTGGGTGAGAGAGTTTCTGAGTGAAGTTGTCAGTTAATAACAGGCAGCAGAGATTATCTGACTTGTTACAGCCTTTCAGATTCCCCAGTCTGTCCTAAGACTGAAAACAGACAAGTTCCCCTAAGATAAGCCTCAATAAGATAAGTTGACCCTTCTACTTGCTTGCTCTGCGCCGCCTTTCAATGCAACCCCGTTTCCTTGGGGAACTGACCTGGAGAGCTCAACCCCTCGAAGCAGGGTTCACATCCAGCGAGGAGGGCTCAGCACTCTGCCCGGTCCCTTTCGGCACCGCCGGGTCAGTCCGGTGCCACGGCCGCTTCCCCGAGTCGGGGACGCGCTTTGCCTCGCCGCGCATCACTCGGGACCGAGCGCCACCAGCCTCCCCGCCCGGGCTAAAGAAGGGACCGCTTTACCGGGGGACCCAGCCGGCACCGCGGGGGTCCCACGGGTCGGAAAGAACCGGGGAGGCTGCGTCTGCCGCCTCCCTAACGCCCTAAACCGGCGGCGTAAGCGGCTTAGCCCGCCCCCGGCCCGGCCGGCTCTTACCCCGGGGCACGTCCACCTGGTGCCCCCTGCCCACGCTCTGCCAGTAGCTCAGCAGCCGCTCCTGCTCCTCGTCCTCCATGCGCTCCGCCTCCTCCTCCAGGCTGCTGCCGTTGCTGTGGTACGCCGAGTCGGCGCTCTCCTCCGCCATCCCGTCCAGGTCCTCCAGCGTGATCATGGCCGGGGCGCTGGGCTCCGCTCCGCTCATCCGGCAGCCGCCCGTCTCCATCGCGCCGGGCCGCCGAGCGGGCTGGGCGCGCTGCCGCCGCCGCGACAGCTTTATGGAGGGCAAGCCCTGCCCGGGGATTTGGGGGCGGGCCCCCTTCACCTCATCCTCCTCCTCACCCCGCCTCTGCCCGCCCGCGGGCGGGGAGGAGGGAGGATGGAGCGGGGGTGCGGAGCCCGGCGCGGCAGTGCCAGCAGTCCCGGGGCTCTGCAGCCTCACCCGGTGCTGCAGAGCAGAGGTGTCGGTGTTTCCTACGGGTGTCTGGCTAGTAACTGGTTCCTAGATATTCATAATCGTTTTTCCCTACTGCTCTTCGTGCCCTGCCAGTCCTTTTTTGTTGGTTTTTTGGTGACTTTTTTCCAATTCATAAGCGAAGGATCTTCAGTTTTATCCAGGAGTCTCTGCAGGGTGCTGCCAAACTGGCTCCAGTCGGGTCAGTTTGTTCCTGAAGGTCCCACTTTGGCAGCCGGCTGCGTTGCTTTGCCGTCCAAGCTGTTGTGAGGAGGAGGTTGTTGTGAGAAGGTGTTGTGAGAATGAGCAGATTTGTTGTGGGGATGGCCATGACAATCAAAGCAGGGTCTGGATTGGAATCGGGGCTCTGTGTGGTTCTATTTGTCATCATCTCTTTCCAACTTTTCATGTGAAACAAGTGTTGAGGTCCTTTCTGGGCAGGCAGGAGAGGGGAATCTCTGGGCTTTTGGAGTTCTAGAATATGAGGAAAATAGTCATCTCCCATACACTGCTGGGATCTTCCAGGAGCAGACTAAAGGTTAGGAATGTAACTGTTGACTCCATGATGCTTAATATCCTACCACCCTGCCCCTTCCTCCCACACCCCTGTCTGAGCAGTGTTTCTCCAAGGCTCAGCCCTGGTTACCTGGTCCCAGGGGCTGATCTTGGTATGGCAATGAAGTATTAATTGCCTTAGAAGCCAGAAATCCTGTATGACATGCTCCTTCTGTCAGCTGAAGATGACCAGCCAGGGATGGTTGTTTCCTGGAGAACTTGCTGATGGAGGAACATCTGCCAGAGGGGAATGTCTGGAGAGACCAGTTCTTTCCTGGTTGGGTTGAACTTCCCTTGTGGGGCAGCTGCCTTGCTGTGGGTTGGTATCTGGAGGTAAGGCACAGGATGGATATAGCATGGGGGGGGGTTAGCAAAGCAGAATGCACTAGCAGCAGGCAGTGAAGCCTGTTGCTAGTGCTCCACGGTGAGGGAGCTTGGCCTCAGCTGTGGGCAGTGTCTGTGCATTGCAGGCTCCACTGATCTGAAATTCACTGACAAGGCAAATCCTTGTCAAGTGCTGAGGATGGTGCTTGCTTAAGGGTTTGGTTGTCTGATGAGTTGATTCTGTGGTCAGCTACAGAATCACAAGATTCATTAAGGATGTGTACTGCATTTTCTGGCAGGGACTTGATTTCCTCGCAGATGTGCTCTTGAACTTGCTTTGTGGGGCAGCTACCCTGCTGTGGGTTGGTACCTTGAAGTAAAGCACAGCCTGAGTCAATCCATGCCACAAGTAACATTTTAAATTCCATTTCAGTGCAGTGCAAACACTGGCTGCATTTTTGCAGGTAAGGAATTTTCCATGTAATTCTGGAATTTGGATTATTACTGCCAAGCGAGGGCATCCAGACTCTTGGAGGTGTCTTCCAGGAAAGCACTAGAGAAGAGCTGAGGCAGTGTGTAGGGGCTCTCCCTCTGCCTGTCCTGCATACATCATTCTGACACTTTCTCACCCAAAACAAACCCAACTCTTTTGTTCAAGCCTTAGTTTTGGGAATAAACAGTTAAATGATTATTCCTTTGTAGAGATTTGCTGGGCATTGTTGCTGGAGATGGGGTATGACACACCAAGCAACCGAAAAACAACCAGAAAAACTGTCTAAAATCACATCCAAATGTCTTTTTTTTTTTTCTGAGAAGTGCCACAGAGTATTGACTGGCTCTGTGTGAGAACAACTGGTAGAAGTTCAGGATCATATGTTAAAGATTACTTTGTGTGTATTTAATTTGGATTTTGTTTGTGCTGTGGTCAGTAATTACATACATGGGGCTACATTTGACAGAATACTTATTAAAGACATGTTGAGGTCTGTATCTAGACACTGCTATCAGCTCAGACTAATACAGTGCTGGATTGTTATTGCTGTTGAACAAACCTGGGGTTTGTTGTATTTTCTTTCACCCTAATTTGTTAATTTTGTGTGTGGCTGCTGGGAATTAAATAGTCACTGTTTGGATTGTTATTGCTGTTGAACAAACCTGGGGTTTGTTGTATTTTCTTTCACCCTAATTTGTTAATTTTGTGTGTGGCTTCTGGCAATTAAATAGTCACTGTTGAGAGCATATGGTTTTGATTGTGCTGTATTCTTGGTGCTTTCCTGGCAGGTGATACCTCTGAATATAAAGGAAAAACAACTATTCAGCTTTGCAGACTGAGGGTAGGAAACATCCTCAGTAGGATGCTTCTGTCTGGCCTGTGGCAAAGGGATTACACATACTGATTGTTCTTGGCAAAATTAATTGAAAAATAAAATCTCTAGGCTTCTTTATTCATCACTCTTAAGAAATGAAAAGTGCTGTAGTAGAAGGAAGCAAAGAAGTTAGAAGAGGACAAACTCTTGTCTTCTTGGCAAATGCTGTGTTTGAATGTTCAGTGAGGAACAAATCCCTGGTGAGAACGCTGCAAAGTGTCTGAATGAGTTAATAGAAACTTGACAACAAAACTTTTAGAGGTGCCAAGATCATTACTGGGTTGATCAGTATTGGTTTTGGAAAATTATAAGATCAGCTTAAAAATGCTGCACCCTGCTGTGTCCCTGTTGCTTTATTTTCACTGTTGGGAAAGTTAGAAAATGTCAAGAGAAACCTTACACAAAATAGCACTTTTCTCCCTCATGTTTAGAGTTTCTGTTTCTCATGACTCCAGAGTTGTGCAGGGGGAATAACTCAAACCAAGCCCAAAGCTTGGCTCCAAAAGCCTTACTCAGTTGCCATAAACACACAAGTGGTTTTTTCTGTTAATAATTGTCCTCTTTCCCTTCTTGGATGTACAATACTACAATTTGGGAGGCTTCATCAAATATCTCAACAGACTGTTGTCACTCTGTACCTAAAAAGACAAGTGTCTCTAGGGCCAGGTGAAGGATTTCCATAAGATGCCCGAGCTCATTGCTGAGATGAGCCTCTACAGCGTGGGGCTGGGTGGTTCTTTCTTCTTTGATGGAGTCTCAAGACTCTTCCACTCAACCTGGAGTTAGAGTTGGCAGAAACTAAACAAGCTTTGTTCCCCAGGTGTCCCCCTTGGAAGCTGCTTCCAGGAGAATGAGGTCACTGCTTGGACACTTCTCCAGGTAGCACACTGAAACCCAAACCTCTCCAGATCCAGTCCTACAACAGAGCAGTGAATGTTCTAGATCCCAGTGGTGCTGCTCTTCCCTGGAGCTGTAAGCTGCCTTAATTGATTTCATGCCTCCTTGCAACATCTGTTTGCTGTCCCCCAGGACTGAAAGGTCACAACTCTGTTGGGAAGCCATGTGAACATACACCTCCTGAGCTGGCTTTCCAGCATGAGCAGGGGGACAAACCCTGGAAGAAGTCTCCTCTTTCTTACCTCCCTTTGTTGAAAACTGGAAGATGTGGAGCAGAGCAGGAGCAGCCTGATGGCCATGTCCTGGAGTTGTGTTCTGCTCGTGTTACTCCTGACTCCTGGTTCAGGCAGACCAGTGTGTCACTGGGGCACCATAAGGTTCACTCACAGCTGTGTGTGGTGTGGCCCCATGTCTGGAGGGTCTGTGACACGTGGTCTGTTTGAGAGGCTGGAGCCAGGTGAGTTGGCTGGGCAGGGGAAGCACCTACAGGGGTCTGGCAGCTCTCTTGGGGTGCAGTGTGACTCTGAACCTGCTCAGGGCTGGCTCTCCAGGCTGGCAGCACTGTGCAGAGCTTCCTGGGGGCTGGAAGTGGGCTGTGCCAGTCAGCATCCTGGGAAGGGACAGCCTGGTTTGTGGTGGGTTTCTCACCCCTCTTTCTCTACTCTGAAGAAACTCAACACAGTTACTGATGTGAGGAGACTTCTTGTTTTTCTCTGGTAGAGAACGCTTGAAAAACAGCAGCGAAATAATTAGGCTGGGCCATTTGTTTAGAACCTTTGTTTTTTTTGCCAGTAGAGAAGCGATTAGGGGCAGGTTTTAGGGGGGTGAAGCTGAGCAGGGACAGCTCTGTGCCTGGCCAGCTCTGCTCCCAGGGCATGTGGTGGTCCTTAGCTAACGTCCCAGCTCCAAAGAGGAGGCTCTGGGGAGACCTTCTAGTGCTCTGCCAGGACCTCAAGGGGGCCTACAAGAAAGATGGGGAGAGGCTGTTCAGTAGGGCCTGTTGTGACAGGACAAGGGGTGATAAAGGGTTTAAACTAGAGGGAGGGAGATTTAGATTGGAGATTAGGAAAAAGTTCTTTGCTGTGAGAGTGGTGGAGCACTGGAACAGGTTGCCCAGAGAGGTGGTGGATGCCCCTGGATCCCTGGAGACGTTCAAGGCCAGGTTGGATGAGGCCCTGAGCAAGCTGATCTAGTTGGGGGTGTCCCTGCTTCTTGCAGGGAGGTTGGACTAGATGACCTCTGGGGGTCCCTTCCAACTCCAGCCAGTCTATGATTCTATGAAATTCAATGATTCTATGGTCCTAAGCTCATCTTGGGTACAAGCTTCAAAAAATCAACCTGCTCTGCTGGGAAGATACATCTCAGCAAGTTCTGTGTGCTGTGGGGTAACTTCACCAGCTGTCTTTTACATGTTGCAGTAAATCTTTTTGAACTCATTTTAGTGAGCTAGAAAATGCCCCGAGTCCCAGTAAGCAATTAATTTAAATTAGTTCTACAGTTCTGTTTTTAAATGGGCAACATAATGCTTAAATGTTTTGGAAAGATTGAGAAGACTTTCCAGTATTATCTTTTTAATTAAAAATAAAGGTATGGAGACAAGATAAATGTAATCACCCTGAGTAGGGCTTGTTTCTGTATCCCTTCTAAGTAGGTTATGTTTACTGTTCCTTATTAGTTGTGAAGCTCCAGGTGCCTGGATCCTGCTGTCTTTCATAACAGTCTTCCCTGGTCTGTTTTGCAGAAGATGATTCGATCAGACAAGGGTGTACATCGAGCGAACAGTGACAAGATAATTTTCTTACAAGTTATAAACTAGGTCAAGGGATGAAACATAAAAGTCCCTATAATGGAAATTTCTCTTTAAAAAAGGTAACACAACGAGTACAGGGGACGATAAAGCAGCGCTGAAGTGTTGTACTTACGTGGGCATTACTTTTTAATGAAAACATTGATTGCTTTTCTAGAGAAATATAGTTGTGGTCAGAGGCTGACTCTGTTCCACTACTTGAGATGGACTGTAAAGGTTACCTGCAGCATTTCAAGCATCCTCATGCCCAGCTGTTCAGGGTTTGATGGGAGGGTAAAGTGCTGTTTCAGTGTAAAGCACCGAATTAGCCCTTGCATGGTTAATTTTAATTTTTTAAATACCCATTTTTACAACCTGGCACAGATCTTTCTGTCTCTGTCCTTGTGAAGTGACTTGTCAGATACAGGATGGATTTATAAACAACAAACTGATTGGTAAAAGACAGTTTTAAAATAAATCTAGATAAGAAAAATGCATTTCTTGTGCGTTCAGACTTCCACGTGGCTCGGTGATGTTTTTGGCTGTATTTTAAGAAAAGATCACTTGATTTCCTTTTCTTTCCTCTGGAAATTCTGAGCAACATTGCAGTATCCAACTGGCTTGTCGATGGTGTTAGTGGTTTATTTGGTTTAATTAATCCATTAGTCTTAATTAGAAGGCATGCTTTGGAAAGGAGTCTCTCAGCTGCGCGGCGCTCTGCCGGGGAGCCATGCGAGGCCGTGACCCCATCTCCTGAACCTGAACGTGGGGCTCTGTGGGTGTAAAGCCTGCACAGCTGGGCTGCCCTCAGCTCTCTGAGGACACAGGGCACAGCCAGCGCTCCTCCACTCCCTGCTGCCTTCCCAGCTGCTCCCAGAGGCCTCCCAGCTGCTCCAGGCCTCCACAGGGGAGCCCAGCCGGGTCCCTCTGCACAGGGGCATGGGTTTGCTCTTGGTACCCCAGGATGAAGGCCCAGAACAGGGAAGATACTCCTAAGAGTATCCCTAAGATACTCCAAAGCACTCAGAACTAGGCTTTGTTTCTGGTACTTCTCAGCAGCCTTTATCTGTTTTAATCTGCTTATCCTGCTGACTCCAGCTAGCTGCTTTTGAGAGACCCGTGGGCCAGGAGCAGGCAGTGTGGAAATTCCCCAGTTCAGCTGGTGCTTTCCCAAGTTCTCCTTCACCCTTCCCAGCTCTCATGTTGTTGTGGGATCTGTGCCACTGTAGTTGATGATGGCAATTATTCCCACCCCTTTTCCCCTGATTTACCATGTAATGTCACATAGGTGCTGTACACTGTGAGAAGCTAAAGGAACACCAAGTATGACAATAATGACAGCAAGCTGAGGGGACTTCACTGCCACTGCACTGACAGGGTATGAGTAGGGGGTGGTTGTTAGTAATATTTGTGCATCCTGACAGGTGCTAAAGGCCCAGCACACATGGACTGTGTGAAGAGGATGAGTGGAGTGGTACTACTTGTTGCATTAAAAACACACTGTCCACTTCTCCTCTGAGGGCTTTTTGTCCTTGCAATCTGAAGACATTCTAGGACCAATGTTGTTTGAGGCCTGAGAGTTAGACCAGGTTTGTCACATCAGTTGGATGTGACTTTCAGCCAGCAGTAAAGGGATTAGGCATTTCTTACACTGTAGCCTCCTTAGGGCAGTCCAGCCAAACTGGTGTTAAAATGCCCTGAAAACTTGGGAAGCTGTTTGGTGGCTGCATGTCATCAGCTGTGGGGAGCTGCTGGAGCACAGGCTGCCTTTGGAGACACTTGTTGTGCACTAAGATGCTGCTGGTGCCGCTTGCCAAGCAGGCCAACAGATTGTGAGTAGTTTTTGTAGGACAAATCTGATTACTCCAATTATTACAGAGTTAGCACTCATGCAAACCTAAGTCTATGGAAAAAAAATCCTGACCACCTAAATCTGAAAAACAAAGAGGAAAAACAGGATTAAGATGATTAGTGCAGGTCAGTTCCCTTGTTTTGCTGATGTGGAAAGCAGGTGCATGTGATGTAGCAAAACAAATGGCCTTTGGGCTGGCTTTGAAGGCAACGGGGCAGGATGCTGTGCCAGGCCCGTGGGCTGAGTGGTCCTCCCTCTCTGCTCTCTTCTCCCCACTCCCACCCCTTCCACACACAACCTCCTGTCCTGTTGCTAGACCACCTGCAGTGATTTAGACTTCTCAAAGGTGAATACAGGTTTTCCCAAGACTGAAATGCTGTTGAAGTTTGGGTTACCAGTAAGAGAGGGAGCTGCACCTTGAGTCAGTAGTTGGGTACCTGTCTGGTTTCATTTCCTCTGCTCAGAGCTTGTGTGGTTATGATAACCCAGTGTGCATTTCTGCTTCTCAGTTACTTGGGGGGTATGGGGTTCTCTCAGGGGTAGGACAGGGTCTGTCTGTGGGATGAAGAGCACAAATCCTTAGGGAATCAAGTTGTAATAGTGCTACTGGTCTCAGGAAAAAACCCATCCTGGTAACGGGGAACCTTATGGTCAGGTGAAGGTTGTCACCTGGTAGAGTAACAGACTACCCACCAATCAATAAAGATTGTTCTGAAAAACTGTGTGTTTAAAATACATGAGTTGTTAGTGTCCTGCTGTGTAAGATAAAAAAAATAAAATAAAGGGTATAACAATAAAAATAATGGGTAAAAATCAAGCTGCCTCACCGAGCTAAAGACATGGACCTTCACACGTGCCTGTGTTTTGCTTGCAGATGCTGGAAACATTTGCTGGACGCCTGATTGGGACAGGAGTTTTAACCAAGAAGGATATTCCCAGGCTTACAAAGTACCAGATCATTCTTGCAAGAGATCAGTATAGAAAGAACCCTTCTTCACGAGCTGCGGTAACTGTCTCAACTCTTTCAGTTAATAAAGTACATGTTCCACAGGGGGAAGCATTTCCTGGTACATTTTCAGTTAGATTCCCTTTGTGATGTTCTGGTTTTAGCCCTGGCATAAAATATGACTGTTTGTTCCAAATTTCTTGATGCTAATATAGGAAGGTAAAGAAAAAGATGAGCAACTCCATTCCCAAACTGAAATTGAGAGCTTAGATTGTAAGTACTGTCTGCCAAGTTTTACACTTTCTCCTCAAAACAACATCACTGCTCCTAATTTTCTGTGAATTGTCATGGAGTGTTCAAGGTTTGCAAACTTTAAAAGGAGTCTTAACTAAAAAAAAACCCCCAAAATCCACAAAAGGACTGGAAATACACTTCACAGTAGCAAAGCAACTTTCCTGGCTTAAATTCTGTATCCAGGATCGATGTGCCAGTGATGTGTTGCCAAATAGTGATCAGTGATTCAGCTGTCATAGTTTGAGTGTTGCTGCACTAGAAGATACTGAGCTAATCTTGGAAGATAATATAGGTATTTTTAGGTGGAAAAAGATTGCTTTCTCTGATGATGAATGATTGTATCTCCTGAAGGTTTTGATAGACAGACTACCTCTGTGTGATAGTTTGTTTCTCAGATCTCCCATCTTATTTGTATCATGAGAATTGCAGTGTGATTCCTGCTGCTTAACAACTTCTTAATTTAGTGATGAGCCTGCTTTGTTTTCCCAGGGAATACATCAAGGCATAATTGAAGGAGATTTTGCACTTTGTATCAGTTTGTATCACGGTTACGAGCTGCTGCTGCAGATGGGAGTGCGGTCGTTATTTATCTACCTTTGTGGAATTATGGATGGATCAAAAGGTGAAATGTCTTCAGAAACATCCTTCCTTCTGCCTCCACTCCTTCTCATTTACCTCACCACATCTGTGTGGGTAGTTTTGCACATGTAGCTGATGGGCTGCAAATGTAATTGGTATTTTGTTCCTTTTCATCGCTGTTGGAAATGTATTAGTGGAAGATTTGGGAAAGCAAATGTGTTTGTATGGCAGCAGTTCCAAAACCATAGGGCACAAACACAACTGGGTGTAAGTAATGTCTTTGGAGAGACTGAGACCAACCATCAAACAATTTAAATTAAGGAATCATCTGGCCTTGTAAAGCAATTCCTCCTTTCCTCCCCCTATAGCACAAGTCACATATCCGTGAGTTTAAGCATCTTTGCCAGCAGATTGGAGATTTAGACACACCACACTGGAGTTTCTGTCCCAGCTGTGCAACACCTTCCATGCTCACTAAGCAAAACACCAACAACTTCATGTCTCTCTCTGTGTGTCTGCTCATTTTCTCAAATGAGATGCTCAGACCTGTGCACACTATTCCAGCTGTGGCTACAGTGTGACTTTGTACAGAGATGCAATAATATTTTCTGTACCATTTTATTTTCCTAATTCTACCACTGTTGCAAGCCAGTGTTTTGCAACTCTGCAGTAATTTTCAGGCCTGTTGGGTTGTCATTGCTATCTGGAAGACCTGGATTGCACTGACCCCTTTCCTGAGGGGACAGATTTCAACATGGCAGTGTCAGCCCAGCTGCAAGTTTCTCTTAAACACTGGATGTGGGAGGGGAAGGTTCCAGCTGTTCAGCTCCCCCCATGGCCTTGCTCTCAGGTTCCTCACTTCATTTTCCTTCACACTTGGCTGTGTAATGGTGTGGGAACTTAGAAAAGCTCCTTCTCCTATAGCACTGCTTAATTAAAATGGCATTGCTTTGTCCTGTGTCTGACAAAGATACAGTAGTTGCCTGGTGATACACAGTGTCTCAAGAATAGATGTTTATAGGATGCTTCTGCTAATAATTTCTCAATAATTTTATGCTTTTGGAGTTTTTACAATTGATTTCTTTTGCCTGTGTGTGGTTATTTTACATTTCTGATGGTCTAGTGCTGGTTTTGGACAGAGGCACTGGAGAGGGTTTAATGCATTTCCTAGTTTCTCAGATTCCTTCAGTTTTAAATCTGCTATTGAGGGATGATGACTGGTGAAAAATAGTTCTAATAAATGGGTGTTCTTGTGTTCTGGTGAGTTTGGTTTCTGGTTTGAGGAGGAAAAATTCTTTTCAAATCACTCAAGAAATGTATTCATTTTAGCTTTTAATCTAAGTTCTCTTTGAATAACTGGCAGCATTTCATAGAATTACAGAACTTCAGACTTCTTTGTGTGGGAAGGGCCCTCAGACCCCACCCAGTGCCCCCTTGCTATGATCAGGGACACCCCCACCAGCCCCAAGCCCCATCCAACCTGGCCTTGAACCCTGCCAAGGATCCAGGGGCGGCCCCAGCTTCTCTGGGCACCCTGTGCCAGGGCCTCCCCACCCACACCATTTTTGTATTAGATGGCTTTTCTGGTGCTAAGTGGTTGATTTAAAGCCTCCTTGTTTACCCACAGGACCCAGCTTCTCCCAATGCACATGTTTTTCGTGTTTAAATTAATCTTTACAAGTTTAAGTTCTGTGCTGGCACCGTTGATAAAATGCCGGTACCAAGCAGTGTTTGTTGTGTTACCTCAAGGTAACTTATCTTCTAGCTCTAGAGAAGAGCTTGCTACTTCTGAGAGGTGTCTTTTGGATAGCAAAAACTGATACTCACTCCAGAGATGAACTACTGAGGTGTTTCAACTTTTTACAAAGGGTTGACCCGCACGAAGAACGAGCTGGCTCGTAACGAGGACTTCATGAAACTGTACCAGCAGCTCAGAGACATGTTTGCAGATGCACCCCCGGCCTCAGAGAATGGAAATGTTTGCAAGAGTAGAGCAGGTCAGTATTTCCCTCTTGGGGACAGGTTATTTACTTTCCATTTAAAGGAAATAATAGGCAGCTATAAGTAGTTTGTCAATGCAGGAAGGTATTAATTGTGATACACTCAGCTGGTGTTCTTTATTCCAGAAAATCTTCCCCATTCCCCTACCTACCTGTATGTAATCATCTTTTCGTGGCTTTAGTCTCCTTCAAACAAGTTTTATATGTTTGAAGGTTTTAGTTAGATTCTTTATCTTTCACAGTAATGAAGGTAACAGCACTTTGTGACAAACTGGGTTTGACAAAAAGTGCTTCTGTAAGCACTTCACTGATTTGTTCTGGTGAATGTATTTGGAACTAGTGTTGGGAATTTGTATATCAGGATTACACTGGGAGGAAATGGAGTTCACCAAGCTGATATATTTATTGTGGGTTCACTTACATCTTTAATTCCTTTCTTTCATTTTCAGTGTTTGAAAATAAAAAGGAATTTATCTACAGCCATCCAAAATTAAAGAAATTGGAGGAGATTGTAATAGAACACTTCAAATCCTGGAACAAGGGATGTTCTGGTAAGTACCAACAACTCAGAGGAAAAGTATCTGAACAGTTCAACCTGTGGGGGAAAACAAGTAATATCCTACAATTTATATCCCAGTGTGTTCAAGTGCTGCTTTATTGCTGTGTATGTTTGTATATCTTCTCCGTGGAAAACTCTTCTAAAGAAGAACTGTACCATTGCATTGCTTTAAGAAAGAACATTCTGTAAGTTACCATTATTAATTTGATACCAACTATTGTCACACCTTTGTAAAACAGTGGCAGCAAACTCATTCTCAGTGCTCCTGTGGCTCATGATTGTCACAGTCACAGAGTGTGTTCTGGAAACCATCTCTCAGCGCCACGCTACCGTTAGGTCCTGAAAAGTGGGATGCAGCATATTTGTGGAGCCAAAGGATAGAAGTTCTGCTACTTGGGCTATTGCCAAGAGGGACAAACTCTGCAGCATTGATTTGAGGTTTACAACCTTCATTGGTCTCAGTCCTTTTCATCTTGCCTGGAAGGGAGTACAAAAATACATCATCAGTGGTATGGGATTACGAGGCAAATCCTTCTGAATCACGTCTCTGCCTTTAGGAAGTTTCAGCTTCTTGACACAGATGCTGCTTTTGGAATGATGGCATCACTAACAGTGGCTTTTTCCAAGGTCCTTAACTTTTCCCTTGTCTGTTTGGGCCTTTGTGCCTTGTGAGGGATCTGCCCTGATGTTTTGGTTTGGTTTGGCTTGGTTTTCTTTCCATATTAGATGCTTGATTCTTGGAATGCAGTTTAAGTGACTACTGCTTTCTGGTAGGCAACTTGAAATTTCCTCATTTCTGTTTTTGTTAGTTTATATGTCCAAATTTGTTTAATCTAATCACTTTTTCCCCCCTTTTCATTCATTCATTCTTCTTTCTATGCTCCAGGTCTCCTTCCACACCTCTGTTTTATTTCCTGGAACAAATATTTTCTGAACCATTGCCATTTGTTTTCACATTCCACAACATAACTGTTGTAGAGTTACTTTAATGAAGTTTCTTATTTAATACTCTTCTGTCTTCTGATATCATGGATTTTGCTATCATATGGATCCCATCAGTTATATTTCTCCTTGTAATGTTGTTCAGACAGGTCTCCAAATATTACCAACATGTAATTCATATACAAATGTTTAGATTTTGTGCTTTATGTCTGTGTATATGAACCTCAGAAGGGAGCAGGCATGAACCATGGGTCTTTGCTGTAAGAAGTGCAGAATGTCAGTGACTGTGCAGGAAGAGATGTGTGATCTTTCATTGCATGGTTGGTAAGCTGTAGTAGCATAACTAGTCACACCTTGGGCAGGGTTTAGGTTTTCTTGGTGCTCTTCCTTGCTCCTGATCCCTGTAGCCTCCTTTATCTTTCCAACTGCCATGCAAGGCAAGGCCCTGGGGAATGTGATGCAGTGTCCAGTGGTTAAACATGCAGCCAGTGCAAACACCTGGGCCTGAAGTCCTTGTGCACAGAGCAGGGACAGGAGGAACTTTGCAATTCAGAGGCTGGTCAGGAGGTTGGAGCATTCCAGTAACATGGAGATTGTAGTCAGCTCCAGCTCATGTCTCACAAGAGTCCCCAGGTTGGAAAAGACCTGTGAGATCCTGGAGACCAACCATCCCTGTCCTCTCCTGCCCCATCTCCCTGAGCACCTCATCTCCCAGCTGGTCAATACACCCAGGGGTGGGGACTCCCCCCCTTCCTGGGCAGCCTGTCCCACACCCCCACAGCTCTTTGGGG
>VXBZ01000416.1:3681-39350 GCA_013399135.1 Heliornis fulica | reverse complement strand
CCACTAAACACCCCCAGCTCCCTCAGCCTCCTCGTAGGGCCTCTTCTCCAGACCCTTCACCATCCTCGTTGCCCTTCTCTGGACACGCTCCAGCACCTCAATGTCCTTCTTGAAGTGAGGGACATGAGTCTGTCACTAAACCTACAGTGTTTCTGGAGGGTCCCAGCGCAGCCGCGTGTGCCTTTGCTGCAGCGGAAGGCTCTGAAGTAAAGCCCTGAANATTCTATGATTCTGCCAGCAGTGGAATGCTCTTCCAGTGTTCATTTCAGGAACTCATGCCAGGGTTTAGTATCTCTGGAGTAAAAACCCAGACACAAACAACCACTGTGAACTGAACTCTGCTTTGTTCCAGTTATGCATTTCTGAACTATCTGAAGCACAGTTTACTCGTGCCAGTGTAAGTTTTAAACAGAGTAACTACTTCTGAAAGCATTCCCCCTGAGAAGCCCTGTGTTTGAAAAGGAGAGTATCAGTAAGCAGTGAGTAGCTGTGTCAGGAGCAGCACAAGCCCTTCTTCCCCCGTTTGAGAGGACACCCCTCAGATGAGCACTCAGGAGCAGNGAGCACTCGGGAGCAGTACCTGCGCACACGCAACCCTGGTCTGACCCGTGACCATCCCGTTGAGTTTGAGTGTCCTGAGCGTGCAGCTCTTGCCCCAGCTTGCAGAGGTGCACTCAGCAGCATGTCAGCTGAGTGCAAACTAATGTTCTGAGCAGCCCTCAAGAAATGTTTTCTCAGCATAATGAGCTGCTCCCAGCTAATCTACTGTAGCTGGGTTACTTGTCAGATTGATGTGGGCTCCTAAAGTCTTACATTGTCTGCCTCTGGTTTTGGAGAGAGTCAAGGAGCAGTGTAACTTTTTTACAGCACAGGAACAGGTGCTTCTGAGTGTTACTGCCATCCACATCACGAGGATGTGCTGAAAATGGATGTGGAATAATGGTGTTCAGAACAGTTAGTGAAGGAGAAGAGTATGCACTCATGGAAGAAAGGGGTGTCCTGCACTTATCTGAATACATAGCCTGTCAGCCTGCTCAGGAGGACAGGTTGTGCAGAGCACACTGTACCCTTGCTGCAGCTGTCTGCTTTCTAGCCAGAAATCCTGAGTCACACTCACCATTTCATTGCTAGGCTGTCACAAGGGACTGGTGTCTGCACTTGGCAGATGACCTCCAGACTGCTGCAATCTGCTGAAACCCTCAGCAGAAAGCCTCAAATAATTTAGACAGGACATCTGGAGATCCTCCTGTGCAAGAGCCTGGGCTGTCAGCCTCGTGAGTGACACTTGTGCTGAGCAGGAGCAGCCACCTTCCTCAGCTACCTGTGAACTCACAGCTCACATTACCACAAAATGGGCAAAATGTCCAGCTCCAAGTGACTTCTTTTCATGGCCAAGGGACACCCGTGTCAGGGATGTCTATTCACCATCAGGGAAACATGGTCCAGCCTGAGAATTTCCATTCCTTGTCTGACTTTGTTTAATGAGGTAAAGGTGTTTGATGGAGAACTGTGTAAAATCTTTACCCCTGGAGATCTGCTTGATTTCATGTGTGGGATGTGTGGCAGTAATGTGTGCAAGCTGTGCCCATGGTGGTGAGTCACTATGTCACTGCAGAGGTTCCCTTTTGTGTTGTGCACCCTGGGCATGTCGGGTTAGTACTTGGAAAAGACAAACAGAAGCCAACTGTTCAGGACTTGTGAGTTGCTGAGATAGACTTTGCTTGTGCTCATGAAGGCAGACACAGTCATCTGGTTTTTAAAAAGTGAAAAACAACCAAAAGAGCTGAGTACCCCACAGACAAAGTCCGTGATGGTATAACAGAACCACGGGTTGGGTCAAAGGCACCGTGTATCATGCAATTCTTTTTCCCTTTCCTCTGAAAAGAGATGGCACACACCACCAGTTGTGATGGCAAGGGATTCAGAAGCAACAAACTCTTGTAATTAGAGAATTTTTTTCACATTTCTGCTTTCCTGAGAACCCCTAGCTGTGGAAGAGCACACACCTCTCCTGTTCCACTGTGCTGTGTCCGAGACTTGGGGCACCAGTGGGTTTGTTGCTATATTTGGCCAAACCCATCTGACTGGGCATTTCACTAGCAGACTTAAGAGTCATGTAGCCTCCTTGGAAGAAGGCATAGTAAGCTTTATTTCAAGACACTTGCCTGAAAACCTGAGCTTCCAGTACATCAGCTGTATCACTCTCACCGTAGTTGGTGTAAGTTCTCCAAAGTTAGAATATTGCTTTGATTCCCAAGAGGAATCATCCCAGCAGGNCGTTCAAGGCCAGGTTGGATGAGGCCCTGAGCAAGCTGATCTAGTTGGGGGTGTCCCTGCTTCTTGCAGGGGGTTGGACTGGATGACCTCTGGGAGTCACTTCTAACCCTGATCATTCTATGATTCTGCCAGCAGTGGAATGCTCTTCCAGTGTTCATTTCAGGAACTCATGCCAGGGTTTAGTATCTCTGGAGTAAAAACCCAGACACAAACAACCACTGTGAACTGAACTCTGCTTTGTTCCAGTTATGCATTTCTGAACTATCTGAAGCACAGTTTACTGGTGCCGGTGTAAGTTTTAAACAGAATAAGTACTTCTGAAAGCATTCCCCTTGAGAAGCCCTGTGTTTGAGACTGAAAAGGAGTAAGCAGTGAGTAGCTGTGTCAGGAGCAGCACGAGCCCTTCTTGCCCCATTTGAGAGGACACCCCTCAGATGAGCACTCGGGAGCAGTACCTGCGCACACGCAACCCTGGTCTGACCCGTGACCATCCCGTTGAGTTTGAGTGTCCTGAGCGTGCAGCTCTTGCCCCAGCTTGCAGAGGTGCACTCAGCAGCATGTCAGCTGAGTGCAAACTAATGTTCTGAGCAGCCCTCAAGAAATGTTTTCTCAGCATAATGAGCTGCTCCCAGCTAATCTACTGTACCTGGGTTACTTGTCAGATTGATGTGGGCTCCTAAAGTCTTACATTTTCTGCCTCTGGTTTTGGAGAGAGTCAAGGAGGTAATGGCAGCAGTGTAGTGTTTTATACAGCACAGGAACAGGTGCTTCTGAGTGTTACTGCCATCCACATCACGAGGATGTGCTGAAAATGGATGTAGAATAATGGTGTTCAGAATAGTTAGTGAAGGAGAAGAGTATGCACTCATGGAAGAAAGGGGTGTCCTGCACTTATCTGAGTACATAGCCTGTCAGTCTGCTCAGGAGGACAGGTTGTGCAGAGCACACTGTACCCTTGCTGCAGCTGTCTGCTTTCTAGCCAGAAATCCTGAGTCACACTCACCATTTCATTGCTAGGCTGTCACAAGGGACTGGTGTCTGCACTTGGCAGATGACCTCCAGACTGCTGCAATCTGCTGAAACCCTCAGCAGAAAGCCTCAAATAATTTAGACAGGACATCTGGAGATCCTCCTGTGCAAGAGCCTGGGCTGTCAGCCTCATGAGTGACACTTGTGCTGAGCAGGAGCAGCCACCTTCCTCAGCTACCTGTGAACTCACAGCTCACATTACCACAAAATGGGCAAAATGTCCAGCACCAAGTGACTTCTTCTCATGGCAGGGGACACCGTGTCAGGGATGTCTTCTCACCGTCAGGGAAACACAGTCCAGCCTGAGAATCTTCATTCTTTGTCTGACTTTGTTTAATGAGGTAAAGGTGTTTCATGGAGAACTGTGTAAAATCTTTACCCCTGGAGATCTGCTTGATTTCATGTGTGGGATGTGTGTCAGTAATTTGTGCAAGCTGTGCCCGTGGTGGTGAGTCACTATGTCCCTGCAGAGCTTCCCTTTTGTGTTGTGCACCCTGGGCATGTCGCGTTAGTACTTGGAAAAGACAAACAGAAGCCAACTGTTCAGGACTTGTGAGTTGCTGAGATAGACTTTGCTTGTGCTTATGAAGGCAGACACAGTCATCTGGTTTTTAAAAAGTGAAAAACAACCAAAAGAGTTGAGTACCCCACAGACAAAGTCCGTGATGGTATAACAGAACCACGGGTTGGGTCAAAGGCACCGTGTATCATGCAATTCTTTTTCCCTTTCCTCTGAAAAGAGATGGCACACACCACCAGTTGTGATGGCAAGGGATTCAGAAGCAACAAACTCTTGTAATTAGAGATTTTTTTTCACATTTCTGCTTTCCTGAGAACCCCTAGCTGTGGAAGAGCACACACCTCTCCTGTTCCACTGTGCTGTGTCCGAGACTTGGGGCACCAGTGGGTTTGTTGCTATATTTGGCCAAACCCATCTGACTGGGCATTTCACTAGCAGACTTAAGAGTCATGTAGCCTCCTTGGAAGAAGGCATAGTAAGCTTTATTTCAAGACACTTGCCTGAAAACCTGAGCTTCCAGTACATCAGCTGTATCACTCTCACCGTAGTTGGTGTAAGTTCTCCAAAGTTAGAATATTGCTTTGATTCCCAAGAGGAATCATCCCAGCAGGTATATCTTGGAGAATTTTCTGGTAGCTTGGTCTAAATAGGCTGAGAGGCAATTGTCAGGTTTTCTCTGCTGTTGTTTTTTAATATATTTACCATATTTTTTCTTTTTAAATGAAATTTCTTTTAAAGAAAACATCAAAGTGCAGTGTGCCTGCGTGTAAACTTCCCATGAAATGAGACCAGCTCTGAACGTGCAGCTCGTGGGGTGACTCCTCCTTACTTTTTAACAGGTAATTCTTTTTACAATCATGCATAAAAATGCTTTTCTGGCTTTTTAAGATGCAGCAGATGAAGTCAGGAGTGGAAGCACACCCGCTGTGGGTACCAGAGTGATGATCTTCTCATCGTTCCGAGACAGCGTGCAGGAAATCGCAGAGATGCTGTCCCAGCTCAGCCCGGTTGTTAGAGTGATGACATTTGTTGGCCACTCCACAGGCAAGAACACAAAAGGCTTCACACAAAAGGAACAGCTTGAGGTAAAGAGAATATGAGACTTGTATTAAGAAATAGTGAAGAGTATTTATTGTGTAAGTAACTACGTGATTATTGATACATTTTGTGGCAGTGAGCGACCTTTAAAGTGTAATTAGTAAATTCATGTGTAGTTCAGTTGCTTTCAGAGTACCCAAAATTACACTCATGTAACAGAATGTTTAAGTAGAATTTTTTAATATATGTGCATTATATTGACAATGTCTGACTTTTATATATTTTAAAATCTAAGAAAATATTCCAATACTTGCTTAGGAGATTTCTTTTTTTCTTGTAGGTAAAATAATTAAGCTATATCCTTAAATTTTGATCTAGGAAACTCTAATAAAAACCCCAAAAGAAACAAAACCAAACCCCTAAAAATATTTAATTGCAAAGTTGGGAAGATCAATTTTAGAAGAAAGCAGTGGTTGGAGTCAGAGTAAGGTGTGCTTTTTACATTTACTTAAGAATTGAAGAGTTGGTGCAGTGATGTGCTAACAGTGTGTTGTATGTCATCACGAGGTGGTAGTAGATGATGAATTCAGAAAGACTTAAGTTTTCTATTTTTAAAATAAAATTTTATTTTCAACTTCTGTGTGAACCTAGAGCAAACTGAGGTGTGTTTTCATGGCTTTCTGGCTAATGGTTATCACCCTCGTTTCTCCAGGTGGTCAGACGCTTCCGTGAAGGTGGCTATAACACCCTGGTCTCCACCTGTGTCGGGGAGGAAGGCTTAGACATCGGAGAAGTCGATCTCATCATCTGCTTTGACGCTCAGAAAAGCCCCGTTCGCCTTGTGCAGAGGATGGGCCGGACGGGGCGCAGGCGGCAGGGCAGGATCGTTGTCATCCTCGCCGAGGGGCGTGAGGAGAGGGTGAGTGTGTGCTTGGCTTCTCCCTGGGAGAGCCAAGTGACTTGTTTACTCAGTTCCAGGGCACTGCAGAGCGTGCATTAAGAAGTCACAGCAGCCCCAAGTGCTCTCAATTTAACTGTCCCCACAGGAAAGTGCACTAAGCCCCAGTATTCCAGAAACACACATCCTTCCACAGCGTGAAGGGCTTGCGGCCTTCATGGAAATAACACTGATTCTGGAGATGAAAACCAAAGCCCAGAAAGTACAGGGTGTTTGCCAAGGTGTGGAGCAGCATGTGGGAGAGAGAGGGCTGAAGCTCTGAGAGCAGGAGGGCTGGAGTGTCTCGCTCTCAGTTGCTGACGACACAAGTGCTTAGTGACAGCAGACTTGCGTGTGAGGTCTGAAGGGATCAGCTTAAGTGGAAATCTACTTTTGCTAAATTCCTGAACCTCAGGCGCTCAATGCAGGGTATAATTAGTCATCTCTGAGTGTGGGCTGCCCCTTGGGAGACCGAGGGACCAGTGGAAATGTAAGCTGGGAGAACCAGTCTTCAGCTGTACCAGCACCGCCCTGCGTCATCCTGCAGCCGGGATCTGACCCAGGGAGGCTGGTGGGGCAGGGCTGAGGTAGGATGCAGGGCAGTCCTCACTGATGTCACTTGTTGGGGACATTGGCTGCACCCTAATGCAAAACTGCACCTCTCCAGTGTGGTTGGGCAACCCTTGGCTTGAGTGTGAGGCTTGCTTAGAGTGCACCTCGCTCCTCTGCCTGAAAACACATCTTGGTCTTCGCTGGTTTTTTTCGCCTGCGAGGCTGGCTCTGAGCTGGGTCAGCTTTTGAAGCAGAGAGGTCTGAGATCTGTGTAATCTAATTGTAAAGCTGAAGCTTCAGAGTCTTGCTGTTATTTATTCCAGTGTTGGACCTCTGGTTTAAATTTGTAGGTAGCAGCGATGTAATTCTCAGTGAGGGTCCAAAGAATCTGCCTGAGGGAAAGAAGCTGCTTTGAAGGGGTGAGAGTTAAGAACTATAAAAGCAAATGGTATTTGCAAACAGATATTTTTCTCAGCCTGCTCATACAGACTGATTACTGCAGAAAGCTCTGCACTCTAATGGGGTAGGAACACAGTCCCTGAAATTCCTTGGACTTTCACTTAAGCAGGTGGATTGCTGGGTTCTTCAGATTTTCTGAGAAGCTTCTCCCTCAAGTAGAGTAGAATCAATCTAAAGTTTATTTTGTTTTGAGATAATGAAATAAATGTAACTGCTGAACAATACTTGCTTTCTCTGGTTTTGGGGTGAGGCAGGGTTACTACCTGTCCCATGTGGAAGCACTCTGTGTCTCCCATCACAGCACATATCCCATGGTACACCCTGCAAGTGCCCTGGGCTCCCTGGGCATTCACAATCCAGATCTTCCCCCTTCCCAGTCCAGCCATGCTCTGGATGGACTCTGGTTTGATGTGGGGTTTGAGTGACTGGTGGCAGCTCTGCTGCGGGCGCATCGGCCTGTTAGCGGCAGATGGAAACCGGTGCGGTGAGGGCACAGGGAGCTCGTGGCCTCCCCAGCTCCTGTCAGGCCAAGCAGACACTCAGTGGAACAAACATCCTCTCTTGGTAACAGCACAGTAAACTCTGATAAGCAATGAGTTTGGAAATACAGAGTTTTTTCCACAAAACCACTTTTTTTTTGCCTGTTGCAGGATTACAAAGGTATCTGTTGGAATGCCTGAGGAGCAGAGGTAGCAGTTAACCTTTTCTGCTTTTATTCAGAGAGCTTTGTTGTGTCCTCCTTCTCTAATCCTGGCTTCCAAAGATCTCTCTCAAGAGAGCAGAGGTCTGTACCCTCACACTCTGAGCAGTGCTCAGCCTAACTGGGGGTGCTGTCTCCGTGGCTGAACAGACACAGAGGCTCCCAGTATTAGGACAGGAACTGCTAAGAGGGGATTCATTTCTTTCCTCAGTGTCTGCATCTCTATCTTGCTTCCTCTGTCACACCATAAAAATGGAATGTAGTTAAAAAGACTTGGAGCATGTATGACACTAACAAATAATCTTATGATTGTTTTTTGCTTGACCTCCTTTAGCTGTTTGTGATGTAATCGAATTCACATCATCCCTGTATCTGCCACAGATTGTAAATTCCCCCAGGGCAGGGGTTGTGTTTCTTGCTCTCAAGTGCTGTGCCTACTTCTGATCTATTTACAGAGTGTAAAATGCTGTGCACTGGCGTGCCCTTTGTACTGCTTTTTGTTACATTTGCTTTGAATGCTTTACCTTGGCACAAGCTGATGATCATTCAAGTTAACTTGACATGGAAGATCTTTTAAAACAGATTAAAAAAACCCCATCAAACTTGGTAACTATGTTTTTGTGTATTTGTTATCAGATTTCCAGTATAACCTTGTTGCTTTGTTGTTTTCATCCATGTCCTTCTGCTCCTTTTCCTCTTTCTTCTTTGCTAACTGTAACCTGAGGGCAAACTGCAGGTCTTGGACTTGCAGTTCAAGGACTTGAGCAAGAAGTTCTGTAGGTCTAACAGACAGTATTCACACAAGAGGGGATATCTTTGGCCTTTGAGGCCTTGTGTCATGTTTTAGTTGTGTTTGGGGAAGAAAAGACAAACCCCCAAACCAACCTGATGATGGAACATGAAATAATGGGGTACCCCACCCACACTCAGGTGGTCTTTTGCTAAAGTCATGTGAAAAACCAATCCATCAACCTACAATCTATCTTCTCCTTTACAGACCTACAATCAAAGCCAGTCAAATAAAAGGAACATCCACAAAGCTATTTCAGGGAGCAAAACTCTGCATTTCTACCAGCACAGCCCACGGATGATTCCAGAAGGCATAAACCTGAAGATGCATGAAATGTTCATTACTTCTGAAAAATATGAGTCAAGTAACTCAGGAATGCTTTCCAAAGGGAGAAGATCTACTAACCTCCAGCATAAATCTGCTCTCTTTTCCTGTGTCACTGGTAAGAGGATTATGGTGTTTTTCTGAGCGCTTTGTAAGCTGCTATCTCGTGTTGTTATAATGCAGCAGATCAAAACTGTGCTCACACCAGTTCTGAGTGTAGCAAAAATACAAGTTGGGTCTGCTGCAGCCTTTCACCTGTGATGCTGTGCTGAGTGCTGCTCTGATGTCTCAGCCTTTTCCCTTAACAACCTCACCTCACAGTCAGAGAATCATGCAATCCCAGAGTGGTTTGGGCTGGGAGGGACCTCAAAGCCCACCCAGCTCCAGCCCCCTGCCATGGGCAGGGACACCTTCACCACACCAGGCTGCTCAAGGCCCCTGAGGTCCAACCTGGCCTTGAAGCCCTCCAGGGAGGGGGCAGCCACCACTGCCCTGGGCACCCTGTGCCAGGGTCTCACCCCCCTCACAGGGAAGAATTTCTTCCTGAGATCCAATCTAAATCTGCCCCTTCCAATTTCAAACCATTCCCCCTCATCCTGTCACTCCAGGCCCTTCTCCAAAGTCCCTCCCCAGCTTTCTTCTTGTCCCCTCCAGGGTCTGGAAGTCTGGTGCTTAAATATCTGTACTTGAAGTCAGAGATTTGTTTCATCTTTCCCCATAGAGTCAATGACCAGAGGTCAGAAACTCCAGCTGCAGACAGAAGAGGCAGCTGTCAATTATTTCTTCTGAAGGCTTCTGATACACTGATGTCAGGTGGCATAACTGTCACCAAATAGTTTAGTGATAATTCTGTGCCAAATCTGGTTTGGAGCTTTAACAGTTGGGCTTATTGGGTTTTAGGAGTACAAGAAAAGTGCATCCTATACCTTTGTAAATGACAACAAAACAAATGCTTGAAAACTAAAGGATTTTAAGAAGATTTTTAATGAGATATCAGGGATGGGATATTTATGAACTGCACATAATGAATGTGAAAGTAGAAATGGAACTTTAGCTGATGCAGTTACATGGCACTCAAATGCTCAGAAAACTGAAGAATATTCTAAAATGGGAAGAAAGAGTTTTGGAAATGCTTGGAGATCATCGTGCTCGGTCTCTCTGGTTAAGGGCTTTCTGTAAAGACCAACAGCAACTTCTTGAATGGAGAAACACCTAAAAGACTTGGGATGCTGCAGATTTTCTTATCTGAGTAGTTAGACTGTAGAGTTACTGGGTTTTAAATGCTTCTGATCACAAAAATTCTTATTATCAAAATCTATATCTGTCCTCTTTCCATCAGCAGGGCAAACAAAAGGCTGGACATAAAAGAAGCAGAGCAAAACATGGAATTACAATAATCATTTTAGAATGTTTGTAAGCCTGTCCTAGAAAATAGAAATGAGAGGCAGTAAGTGCATAAAGAAGATAATGTGCTGAACATATTTCCTGCTGAGGCAATAACACTTCCAAGGCTGTAATTACCAGGTTCCTTTTGTGTGCAGGAGGTTGGTCTGTGGTGTGTGCTCTGTCCCTCACTGAGGATGAGTGATTGACTGGCAGTCTTGCAAACAAGTGTTATGTGAGCACAAGTTGTTGAGCACCAGCTTTGTGGGGGGGTTGCCTTCATCACTCTGTGAAGCAAGTGGCTGTTTCTGACCTTAAAGATATTAAACATAATCATAGAATCATAGAATCATAGAATCATAGACTGGCTGGAGTTGGAAGGGACTCCCAGAGGTCATCTAGTCCAACCCCCCTGCAAGAAGCAGGGACACCCCCAACTAGATCAGCTTGCTCAGGGCCTCATCCAACCTGGCCTTGAACGTCTCCAGGGATCCAGGGGCATCCACCACCTCCCTGGGCAACCTGTTCCAGTGCTCCACCACTCCCACAGCAAAGAACTTTTTCCTAATCTCCAATCTAAATCTCCCTCCCTCTATTTTAAACCCTTTATCACCCCTTGTCCTGTCACAACAGGCCCTACTGAACAGCCTCTCCCCATCTTTCTTGTAGCCCCCTTGAGGTCCTGGCAGAGCGCTAGAAGGTCTCCCTGGAGCCTCCTCTTCTCCAGGCTCAACAGCCCCAACTCTCTCAGCCTGTCCTCGTAGGAAAGGTGCTCCAGCCCCTTTAGCATCTTTGTGGCCTCCTCTGGCCCCTCTCCAACTGCTCCATGTCCTTCTCATGTTGGGGGTTCCAGCACTGGCCCCAGTACTCCAGGTGAGGTCTCCCGAGGGCAGAGTAGAGGGGGAGAATCCCCTCCCCCGCCCTGCTGGCCACGCTCCTCTGGATGCAGCCCAGGATGCGGTTGGCTGCTGGGCCCCAAGAGCACATTGTCGGCCATATTGAGCCCATAAACCCCATAAATAAGAGAAAGAAAGGTCTTTATTTTCTGTGTTTTCTCCTCTCCTCATTTCATTGTCCCCATATCAACTAGCAGTGATAAACATGTTTGTGTGCCCATTTATACTGGCTTAGTTTCCATTTGCTCTTGAGGTCCAGCTGACCTGCAGGCTTTCTCTAGAGGAACACCTGTGCCCATGTGTCATGGGCAGAAGATCATTGTGATTTCAAGTGTTTTCCTTCTTTCCTAGTCAAACTTGAGTATTTCCTGTTCTTTTTAATCTGATCCAGTTTCTGTTATTTTGATGCTATCTGTCCACTTCAAAACCTCTTTCACAGATTGGATCAGTTTATCAGGACCAGAAGGACATGATGTTCTTGTCTTGCCCCATCATTTACCACATGTGTTCTCCAGTTGTAGGAGCTTTGCTGCCAGAAGTACAGCAAGGCCAAACCCCTGTTCCTTTGCTTTCCTTGTATTTCCTTCCAGGTTTTGGTTCCTTAGTTTTGTTTTGAGGAGGTTTGCTAAAATGAGTGGTGTATTAGTGCAGTCAAAAAGCATTTTAGAAAGTTCTTCATGGAGAGAGGGGCTGAAAGGGGCTGCCCAGAGAGGTGGGGGATGCCCCAAGCCTGGAGGTGTTCAAGGCCAGGTTGGATGTGGCCCTGGGCACCCTTGTTCAGCTCCAGGCCTGGAGGTTGGTGGCTCTGCCTGTGTCAGGGGGGTTAGAACTCAATGGTCCTTGGGGTCCCTCCCAACCCAGACCAGTCTGTAGTTCTGTGATTACAAAGACTTGGATTCATTGGAGGAAAAAAATCTCTAAACAGTCATTTTTGAAGACAGCTGCTGGTTTTTATGCCCATTTACTTTATACAATGAGAATGATTATCCCACAGGATAATTGCCAAGGTAAAAGTCCTGACAGATATGGATAATTATCTGCAGTATTGTTGTTATTTGCAAGCTCTGTGCCAGCCTGCTGTCTCTGTGAGAGGTGTGACCCCACAGCAGGCACTGTGAAAAATAGCTGATGTGCCCTGAGACGTGCTTCTCCCCTGCCCCGTTGTTCCTGGCCACTGAACGTCGTTTTAAGCTCTCTGTAATTTCCTTTTCCATTTGCATTGTATTTGTCAGGATGAAATCTCATTTTGTTAATTCTTCTCCTCCTTCTCCACAATTACTCTTCTCTCCCTTTTTCAGATTGTTTGATTTTACAGTCTCACTTTATTTCTGTAATTGCTGTTTTTTATCTTAATGATGCAATGTGGGCTTTTTTCCACTGTCTTTCTAGAACATGTCAGTGCTGCCCTCACTCTTAGGACCTGTGTGGGGTTTTTATGCCCTTCCAGTTGCTCATGCCTTTCAGTGTAGTGTGGCCAGAGCTTTGGGAGGCTGATAGATTTCCCCAGTTCATCTCCAGTTTGAATTAAACACCCATAATAATTGCCCTCTTGAGTGGTGCTCAGGAAGCTGTGGAGATACAGTGGAAGCCTGCAGCTCCAGTGTGCATTCTCTGAAAACCCCCAGTTAGTCAAGGAGGTGTTTAGCTCCTTCAATGAACATCTCTTGATGTGTCTGCCTTTTCATAGTGGGTTGCATTTGTGACTCATTAAATGTTTTTAATTACCCCTTCCAGTTGCTCATGCTACTTCACCTGAAGGGGAGACACTGTTTGCAGTCAGCACCTTCAGCAGGACAGAGTCATTCTCAGCTCTGTGTCCAGGAGAGGCTGTGAGATACCCTCTTCTGACCAGTGTTCTTAGCTTCCCTTTCCTTCAGGTCTCTTTCCTCCTCTCCTGGGCCCTTGAGCTGTGTCCTAGTTTGGAAGGAGCAGAACATCTCCTACACTCCAATCAAAAATACTGTAGTAGCCATATTGATTCTCTGGAGTTTTCTTTAATTATGACCTTTAAATAATTCACTGTTGTTTAGTTTTTTCCAGCTGTGAAAGACTTACTCTGACCAGGACTTGGAACTGGTTCTCTGAGCTCTGAGGGATCTCTTCAGGAGTCCCTAGTGAACATTGTCACACTGTTCCGTGGAGATAGAATCACAGAATCACAGAATCATGGAATTTTAAGGCTGGAAATGACCCCTAAGACCATCCAGTCCAACCATTAACCCACCGCCACCAAGTCACCGCTAGACCATGTCCTCAAGCACCGCATCTCCCCGTCTGTTAAACCCCTCCAGGGATGGGGACTCAACCCCCTCCCTGGGCAGCCTGTCCCAATGCTTGAGGACTCTCTCAGGACAGAAGTTCTTCCTAAGATCCAACCTAAATTTTCCCTGGTGCAGCTTGAGGCCATTACCTCGAGTTCTGTCACCTGTTACTGGGGAGAAGAGACCAACCCCCACCTCACTGCAACCTCCTTTCAGGGAGTTGTAGAGAGCAATAAGGTCTCCCCTCAGTCTCCTCTTCTCCACACTAAACACCCCCAGCTCCCTCAGCCTCCTCGTAGGGCCTGTTCTCCAGACCCTTCACCATCCTCGTTGTCCTTCTCTGGACACGCTCCAGCACCTCAACGTCCTTCTTGAAGTGAGGGGCCCACAACTGGACCCAGTACTCGAGGTGAGGCCTCACCAGTGCAGAATCCAGGGGGATTATCACCTCCCTGCTCCTGCTGGCCACACCGTTCCTGATCCAAGCCAGGATGCCATTGGCCCTCTTGGCCACCTGGGCACACTGCTGGCTCATGTTTAGGGGGCTGTCAACCAACACCCCCAGGTCCCTTTCCACCAGGCTGCTCTGGCAAGAGTAGCCCGAGCGGATTGAGAGATACAGACTGATCCCTCTTGCCTGGCACTAATTCAGAAGGGCTGCACATTCTTCCCAAATCCTGTTTGCAGAGTCATTGCAGTCAGAACATCATGATTCTTCCCTAGGAGTCACACAGCTGGACTGAAAGCAAACCCATTCTCAACACACTCCTAACGCTGCCTCTTTGGATGTCCTGTTGCTCTTCACACTGGTGACAGTTATGAGGGAGCTGGTATTTTGGGGGATAGTGGTGGTATCCAGGCTTGCTGTCAGACTGCCTGAGCAGTTGTTTTGCCTTTATCTAGCCCTGGTGCTCACTGGTGCCCTACACTTGTCATTATGAGTCTAAATAAACATAGAAGCCTCTTGTTTGCTCTCCCTGCTCCTGGGCAGTTCTCATGGGACTTTTTGTTTCTGTCCTCTTAGTCATCTGCATGTCCTTAACAGAGGAGATGGAGTCCAAAAATGGATAGCATGTAGTTCTGTCATAACAAATCAGTGTTACTTTCCAGTTTTTAAAGAGTAAAGTTACAAATAATGGGGGGAAGGGGAGGGGAAAAAACAAAAAGCTTTTACTTATTTGCACTTTATTCCCCAAGATCTCTGAGACACATGTTTAGAAATCAAAGCTGTATGCTGTCCTGGTTTGCTACAGTGTCTGCAAGGCCTATGATTTTTTGATAGATGTATATATCTCTATATCTTTTTACCTCTAACTTTGTTTGTATGATACTTTCCCCAAAAATAATAATTTATGAGGTAGATTTTTCCACAGTTACAACAGATACAGATCCTGACATCAGAGTCTCTACATCTGGTTTTGTTTGTGACATGGAGAATGTATATTTTCTTTTGATCAGTATCATTTTTCTTCTTTTTACCCTTTTTCATGAGGTAGATAACATTTGCTTGTTACTGTTTTTCCCCCCACAGGCCAAAAGCAAATACCCTGTCATGAGAACTGGTCTCTGTCACCTGAGGAGTTTGAAATATGGGACAGGCTTTACAGGATAAAGGAAAGTGATGGAATAAAGGAACCAATATTGCCTCAAACTCATTTTGAAAGCATAGAAAACCTGGAAGAGATATCAGTGAGTTTAACCTAAAACTAATGTTTCCTTTGATGTGAGGCCTAAGGAATGCCCTGAGTAGGAGAGTTAACTGTGAGTTTTTTGGAGGCCTGTATTAAAAATAAAGTTTTGGGAATTGCATGTGGGTTTTTAAGGTAAAGAACTTATGAGTTAGGTGTTTGAAATGGGTCTTTGAGGCTAGATCTGCAAATTAAAAGTACATTGAAAAGTCTCTCAGGATCCATGAAGTTCTGTTCCTAAGGATTCCATGCAGGATGCTGTATTCATGGGGGTATTGTATCCACACTGTTTCATTCCCTTGTTCATGTAACTGTAAAAATGTTACTGAAAGAAAACCTCACATTTTACAAGACCCTTTTCTGATTCAGAGAAGAAATTGGAGCTTTTATGTCATTTTACCACTTGAAACAACCTGTCTGCCACGAAATGCCCTGTCAGCACAAAGCATGGAATTGCTTTTACTTTCGACCAGTCTCAAAGCTTTGTGGTAACGTTTAAATCCTTCTCAGCATTCATTTCTATTGCCCCTGATTAAAATCTTGATTAAAATCTCCTCTCCAATCTTAATTTCAACCTGCAGAAGCATGAAGAAGAGAAAACCCAGGAACTTTCCTTGTCTGAGTGGAGAATTTGGCAGAATCGTCCCTTCCCTACGGTGGCGGTCGGTCACTCGGATCGCTGTCACCACTTCATCGGCGTTATGGAAATGATAGAGCAGATGAGACATGAACAGGTATGGTGGTTGTGCTGGGCTGGCTGTCAGCATGCACAAGGATTTGGGGCACAATTAGAATATTTAAAAAACTAAGGAATGCTCTAGTTGTGTCTGAAACAGTTGGGGTGGAAGTGTTTGCACAGAGCTCGGGCGTTGGGGAAGGGACAATGTGTGTTTAATTTTGTTTCAAAATGTCTCCCACTGGTATTCTGTAATTCTTAATCTTTTCCACAGAAGCTGATTAATACAGAAAAACCCTCACCTATAAATAATTTTTTGTACAAAGAGACATTAAATACAAGAACTGTGTATCTCAGGGAACAGGCACCGAGAGTGACAGTAGAACTATTCCAGGGAGTAATAGGAATTGGAAATACTTATGTATGTGCATCAGATGTGTCCCATAAAAATGATGCAGGAGTGTATTGCACATTTTAAGGTGGATGTGTGAGGCTTTTTGGTTTGTTTTCTGTGGAAGCTTTCATTAAAGACCAAATTGCTCCTAAGAATTAAAAGGTAAGAGGAGGGCAGTCAAACAAACAAGGATGAAAAGCATTTGGGAGATGAGAAATTTTTGCCAGCAGTTAAGGATAGCAGACACAGTAAAAAGGGAGCAGAGGTGGATCTTTGGACAGTACCTAAAGATATCAGTTGGTCACCACAGTGTTTTTCCTCCAGCTCAGCTCTCCCTGTATTCCTCACATGCAGCTTTTGAGTGTCTTGAAGTTTTCTAGGTCATCAGAACCTGTTGCTAAGCTGCCAGGGTTTCCTGAATAACTAGACTAATCAAGGGAGAGAATAGAGACATTGTAGTTGTACCCCTTGCTAGGAAAATATATTAATGGAAAGTTGTAAATAGACTTTTGGAGCTAAGATCATAGAATCATAGAATTTTAAGGCTGGAAATGACCCCTAAGATCATCTGGTCCAACCATGAATAAGATAAGCTTCTCCATCACTGAACGAGGCATTCTTGACTTCTTTGAGGGCCTAGAACATACTGCCAGGGAGCAGAACTTTGGGAAGGATTTGGATTGATATGAATGAAGTCAGGAGGCAAAGAAATGGTTTAGGATGGCTCTGGTAATTCAGGACTTCCCACCACCAAGTCAGGCACTTGAAGTACTTGTGACTGAAGTTCCCTTTGTGGAAGTGTGGTGATACCAGAAATCTGTTCAGGTTCCCAAGTGCCTTCAAGATGTTAAATCTGTAGATGTTAAACCAACAGCTGGCACCCTTAAAATGATCAGTCAAAAGACAGGAGCTGCCTGTTATCTCTTTCAGCTGCCTCCCAGCTCCAAGTTTCAGGTATTATCTGGATTGATTTCCAGCCATCTTTCTCTGATCTGCCTTAACTAATCATAGGTGGAGACACTGAACTTTCTCATCTGTTCCAGGAGAAATTACTCCTGGATGTCACTGGTGTGCTGAAACCACCTTCTGGTGACTCCTCTGCAGGTGAGAGGTTCCAGCAGGACACATCCCTCCACCCTGTGGAGTTCTTGCAGGAGAGAGGGAGCAGTGGCAGCTCCAGTAGCAGTTCCTTGGATGTGTCTGATAAGGTTGACAAAGCAGGAGCTGAAATCAGCACCCACACCCAGCTTTTAACTTCAGGGTCCTGCAATTGGGAAGAGAACAAACTTCCCCACTGCTGACATGGGAGCATGTGTGAGTGTGGGGGAGGTGGGCTTGTTTGCCTGGTAACCACCAGCCTTGTCCTGATTCAGTCTTCCTACAGCCACTGGTGAATTGGAAACTGTGTGCAGAGAAATATTAGTATAATTACACAGTAAATCAGATCAAAGAACCTTTCATAAAGCTTATTAAGATTTCTTAAAATGTGAAAATATTTTAAAAATATCTGTTCTAAACCCTTTCTGTTGGTGAGTGCTGCTTTGAGGGCCATCACCATTGTCATAGAGTGTGGTTTAGACCTGTGGAGGTTGCTGGCCCAATCCAGGGCCTGTGTGGATCAGGTGGCTTGGAGCCTTGGCAGGTCAAGCCTTTAGGATCTCCAGAGTTGGACTGTCACAGCTTCTCTCTGGCCCTGGTTCAGCATCTGATCACCCTTGTGGTGAAAAAATTTCTCCTAGTATCTGGTTGAAATGTCACTCGTTCCACTTTGTGCCCGTGAGCTCTGGCCTCAGGCACCTCCAGAGAGCCTGGCTCTATCTTCCCTCTGCTCTGTGTCAGATACTCCCCTTAGGACTGAACAGAGTTCCCTTGTCTTCCCTTGTACACCCCTGTGCTCCAGCCCTGGGCCAGCTTTGGCCTTGATCCAGCCTGGGCTATTTCTGGTGCTGAGGGCCCGAGAGTGGACTCAGCACTCCGGGTGGTGTGGAGGGTGATGGAGAGGAGGATCATGGCTCTGCTGGTGGAGCCTGGCTGCGACCCTCCTCACTGCCACAAAGGCACACTGCTGCCTCAGCTTTGTGCCACCCTGCTGAGGACCCCTGGACAGCACCCTGCCCTCAGGTATGTCACCTGCTTCCCCTGCCAGCTGCAAACTCACCGTGCTGAAGGCAGGGTCAGTAATTAAAGTGTTAAACCCTGAAAACCTCTAAGTCAGCCACTGGCTGGACTCCATACCACTCCTCAAAGCACTTTAATCAGGGTGGTTTTCCACATATCTCACCAGTTTAGGTGTGACATTGTGTCACAAGCCACGCTGAAGCCAAGGTAGCCACCAGGCACTGTGTGGCTCTTGCCCACAAAGCTGGTTTCATGGCTGTACAGGGCTGTGTCCTGGGAAGCTGCACCCTTTCCTGACTGGTTTGCTTTGAAGTTCATACTTGTAAGCTGAGCAGTGTAATAAACACAATGTTCATGCAGTGTTCTGATTTCACACCTTGATTTTCCCACAGGATTCAGTATTCCCAAAACTACTGCACATAAAACTGCTCCCTCTGGGCTCTTTCAAAAATTAAACAAGCTTCTCCAAAAAATTGATTGTGCCACATCACCCTCAGCCAGACCTGCAGGGAGAGGGGGGTGGGTGCTTTTCCTGGGCTGCACCTACTACACTGAGCTTTTTCAGATTGCTTTCATGCTTGCTCTTAGAAGTAGACATTAAGTAAAACCTGCAGAAGTGGAGCAGAACTAAAGGAGTCTAGAGAAGTGCAGACAATATTCTTCAGGCCTGCCATGGTGTAGTTCCCTAGGTGGGTATGTCTGGCCTTACTCCTGCCATGCTGCAGTGAGTAGCTGTGTGAGTAGCATTCCACCTCTTGGCACACCTGCCTGTGTTTGCAAGCACAGGGCTGGACACCAGCAGCCCCACACCCCTTCCTGCCACTGCACTTTGAGGAGCTCTTCAGTGTTAGGTTGGGGGAACTGGGAGGGCTCAAATCCTGGAACTCGGGGTGCCCCGCTGTGTCCTCGGTGTTCAGTGCATGGACCAGGGTGTCTCCATTCAGTGATGGTTTCAGCCCTGATTCAGAGGTTCTGCAGGTGCTCAGGTCCTGCTATAAATATGCTACAGCCAGATCTACCTCTGCTAATCTGCCTGACGTTAATTGCCAGTTCTAATAGCAGAGGGGTTTAGGATAAACACGAGCCAGAGCTTTAAAGAGCTGTGATATGAACTTCAAACCACAGGTCCCCTGGGCACTGCCTTACTGAGAGCTAGGATGTAAGTCCAGTCAGACCTTTGTTTTACCTGAATAAAGAAATTATCTGGAAGTTTCTGATGAAACTAATTAATTCTTGGGAAGAATCTCATTCAGGGATTAGTAATAAGTTAATATGAGCCAGCTCAGGAGGTGTTTGCCTGTTCTTTGTGGGTGTTTTCTCTTATGGAGGAAGCTCAGGAGTTCACTGATGTGTTCCTTTCCTTTTTCCTTTCCTTTTTCCCCTTTTCCTTTTCCTTTTCCTTTTCCTTTTCCTTTTCCTTTTCCTTTTCCTTTTTCCTTTATCTTCCCTCATCTTCTCCATCCCCTTTTTCATTTTGCCATAGTTACCAACCCATTTGGCATCATAATACTTGGATTACATTTGAGGGAAAGGCTTAGTAAGAACCAGTCACTCTGCTACTATTAACTTCAGAGCTAAGGCAGGGATTTCATGTAGATTTTGGGGATATAAAGCTTCAGAAGTTCAGTTCATTACTCTGGAGTTAAAAGTNCCCCTCTCCCCTCTCTCCTCTCTCCTCTCCTCATTCAGTGACTCCAAGAAACCTCCCTTGTAGTTGTGTATTTTGTAATAATTTTTTTTAAAAAAAAGTTAATAAGACAGTGAAAATTTTTGGGAAAACCCCCACATTGTACTGATATGCTCTTCAACACTTGAAGAAGAGTTGGCACAATCAACAGCAAAAAGCCCCAGAACTCCCCTACTGGCCCCCTGCACAGGCACAGCGCTGCAGCAGGGCCTGGGTGCCTTGACTACCCCAGCAGGGAGGGTGGGCAGCTGGGACTGGATTAGCTGCAGCTGCAGGCATGGATGTTCCTCTGGGACATGGGAACAAATCAAGTTCTCCTTATGCAAAATAATTCTATAGCCCTTAAGCGTTTTTGGAAGCTAAAGGTCAGGACAGAGTAATCATTTCTACTGAAATGAGATTTGTCCAGGTTTCTGAGCATGAGTAACAGGAAATACTGAGGTACAAGTGCATTTTTTTAATGTGAGGCTGCCAATTGTTCCTGGATTTTTAAAAGCCTTGGTGTTGTCAGGTGGGGGGGTGAAGGTGGGACTCTGTTTCCCACTCAAAGCTGGCAGAGTGAAGTCAGTCACATTAATTGCCTCCAAGAAAGATGGGGAGAGGCTGTTCAGTAGGGCCTGTTGTGACAGGACAAGGGGTGATAAAGGGTTTAAAATAGAGGGAGGGAGATTTAGATTGGAGATTAGGAAAAAGTTCTTTGCTGTGAGAGTGGTGGAGCACTGGACCAGGTTGCCCAGGGAGGTGGTGGATGCCCCTGGATCCCTGGAGCCGTTCAAGGCCAGGTTGGATGAGGCCCTGAGCAACCTGATCTAGTTGGGGGTGTCCCTGCTTCTTGCAGGGGGTTGGACTGGATGACCTCTGGGAGTCCCTTCCAACTCTGATCATTCTATGATTCTAATTATTCTCCTAGATATGAATTAATTGATGTCCTAAAGCACAAACCAAACCCAGAGACTGCTGTTAAAAGAATACTTCTCTTTCCCTGACACCAGACTCCTTGGGAGGCAGGTTCTAAAAGACCCTTCCAACTCAACTTCCACTGGAACAACTTCCACTGAAATGATCTGTCATTTCTCATCTGCTTTGGGTTGCCTTGAGGGTGTCACAGGATGAAATGTCTGTCACCAGCAAAAATGTTCCCAGGATACCCTAAAATTCCAGAGAACCCACAAAGGTTTTCCATGATTCTGAGCTTTTTAATCCAGCCTGTTCTGGGGAGGGGGGGTGGAAACTGCAGTTTTTCCAGCCAGCTGTGACTTTCTTCCCCAGGGGACACTGAATGCAAAGTTAGAAATGGTTCAGGTGAGGACAATGACCTTTTTTTTGACCCTCATTGCCAGTTGTGTGTCTCTGGTCAAAGTCCTGAGGTGCACCAAGGCTTCTTCCCCAGCCTGCAACAAGTGGTTTAAGACACCAGATGTCTCCTTCCAGACAGGCAGATAAAGTACCTGTGGAACTGCTGGCTTGACCTGAGCACTGGGTCTGGCTCAAGCAGCAGAGGACAGATAATCACAGCAGAGACTCTTTTCCCAGGATTCCCAACTGAAAGCTCTGCAGAGGTGGCCCCATTTGCTCTTTATTCCAGAAAAACCCACTGGGAAGGGGGAGGGAGAGAGGGATGGTTGTGTTGTTGGTGGGTGCCAGGGAGAACCTGCAGGACCAAAGGTCTCAGCTCACCAATTAAACCAGTTTCTTTGTGCCATATTGATTCCTCTGATGTCCTTGCCAAACGGTTGGAGCCTGAGCACTAATTGAGACCTGGTGAAGGTTGTTCAAACCTTCATTTGCAGGTGCTTGCTGTTTTTAATGACCCCATGGGGGGGTTGTGCTTGCTGTGAGGATGGAGAGCTGAGAGTCATTAAGCAAAGGATTTGGGGGTGTCAGCCTTGTGCAAGGGACAAGGGGACTGGGCAGGTTGTGTGGCAGTAGGAAGGGTGTTAATTAGCTGTGTCAATTAGAGATAACAGCTCTGCTGTGTTTAGGAGCCACTCAGTGGTGCCCAAAAGCCTTCTTCACTCTGTGGGGCACAGGTTCAGACCCACCAGCCAGAAATACTATTTCCCCTGACATTAAATGATCTTTTTTCTGAAAAAAAATCTCCATAACACCACATCATACAGAAACCAAACAAAATACCAAGTGTGTGGTACTGGGTTGAGTCTGTGTGTTCTGTGTACATACAACACCATCAAATACAGCTGCCTGCCCTGTGTGGGCTTTGTTGCTGATGAAGGCACCCCTGCTCTCCCTCCCTGCTGTGGGGAATAGCAGAGCCCAGATGGATTCTGGTGGCTTTGGTTGCCTTTCTTCCCTCCTTACTGTCCTGGGGAGGGGGTGTGCATGTGTACCACAATTTTGCTCTTAGGTTTCTGGAGTTAGAGTAGCTGTATGCTGGTTTTCACAAGCTGTCTAGATGTTTATGTCTGTGACTAACTGGTTGGTGGTTCCTTAAGCTCTCAGAGAAGAGTGATGGGGCAAACCCTCAACAGTAAGTGTGCCCAGGCTAAACCATTAACCCATGTTGTAGTCTGGGAGCTCCTGCAGGAGCCTCTGCTCAACAAGCATGTTGAAGGCACCATGTGTAGAGAGGGCATGATGTCTCAGAGTCGTTTTCAAGACCATAATAGTGCCCTGGTGGCACCTTGGCTTGGTTAGATCGTTGAGCTGCTGCTGCAGTTGAAAACCTGCTGAGGCTGCAGCAGCCCTGCTGCCTGCTCAGGTATCCCTGCTGCTGCTCCTGTCCCAGTGCCTTTGGCATGAAGATACAGTCCATGATGACCTCACTCAGGGATTCAGGGATGTTCTGCTGTCCTTGTTTCATGGAAATGAGGTCAGTGCTGTATGGAAGTTCTCCCCTCCCTGTGTATCTCTCCAGTCAAAACCATGGGGCCATCCCAGGGTAGGGAGGAGGACAGTGATGTCAGCGTTAACCTTCCTGTGACATCAGCTTACAGATCAACCTGCAGTTCCCAGGCCAGACTCCTCCATCACTACCCATCTGTCACTCTTATCCAGGAGGTTTTATAAAATCACAGAATCATGGAATTGTTGAGATTGGAAGTGACCCTTAAGACCATCCAGTCCAACCATTAACCCACCGCCACCAAGTCACCGCTAGACCATGTCCTCAAGCACCGCATCTCCCCGTCTGTTAAACCCCTCCAGGGATGGGGACTCAACCCCCTCCCTGGGCAGCCTGTCCCAATGCTTGAGGACTCTCTCAGGACACAAGTTCTTCCTAAGATCCAGCCTAAATAACCACTGATGAATCCATGCACTCTGGAAACGAGTCCTGGGGGTTAGTTAAAATAACACAATCAGACTGAGTTTATTTCCCTGGATAAATCCAAGTCCTGCTGAAGCACCTCTATTCTTCTTCATAATGCAGGGGGAAACAGTCACATTTCCACAGCTCCTCACTACAGCCACTGCTCACTAACACAGGGTGGTTGGATCAGCAGGAGAGGTTTGCACAGGCAGAGGATGTCTCATCTTCTGACACTTGAGATGTTCTTGAACTCTGACTCCTGCCTCAATAGCTCCTTCAGCAATACCTGTCCCCACAGTCAGCAGGGTGCACACCCTGTTTTCTGGTAATAAATCTTCCTTTTTAAGGAGCTTTGGAGTGTTTTTATCTTGTAGCTGCATTCGCTCTACAGCCACTCTCAGAGTGGAGTATCGGCACAGTAAGTACGAGTAGAGGAACAAGAGCAGCCAAGTGCTACTCAGTGGGAGCAGATGGGAACCCTTCAGGAGTTCCCAGCCACTCAGCTCAGCCTGGGCATCTCAGGAGCAGGAGCTGTCTTAGAATCATACAATAGGTAGAGTTGGAAGGGACCCCCAGAGGTCATCTAGTCCAACCCCCCTGCAAGAAGCAGGGACACCCCCAACTAGATCAGCTTGCTCAGGGCCTCATCCAACCTGGCCTTGAACGTCTCCAGGGATCCAGGGGCATCCACCACCTCCCTGGGCAACCTGTTCCAGTGCTCCACCACTCTCANATCCCCTCCCCCAACCTGCTGGCCACGCTCCTCTGGATGCCGCCCAGGCTTCCCTTGATGCAGTGTCAGACCTGGGCTCTGAGGGAGGGTGTCAGGGTGGGGGCTGTGTGGGAGAGACTTTGTGATTCGTTCCAGGAAGGTGCCTGAAAGCAGGAAATCAATGGGGTGGTGTGACAGATACCTCAGGGATGTGGTGTCGTTAGGAAGAGAAATGCCACAGTGTTTGTAGAGGGAAATTGTGGTCTCAAGGCTCCTTCCATGAATCAACTAAATACATGTTTAAGGGTTATCTGATGGAATATACTGGAGCATCCAAAGAAAGTCTTTGATGCTGTTGCTTCCCCTAGAGGCTCTTCTGGAGGGTGAGCACTTCGGAAGAGGAGCCTGTGACAGGCTGCCCAGAGAGGTTGTGGAGTTTCCTTCTCTGGAGACATTCCAGACCCATCTGGACACGTTCCTGTGGGACCTAATTGAGGTGACCCTGCTCTGGCAGTGGGTTGGACTGGATGATCTTTCAAGGTCCTTTCCAACCCCTGACATTCTGTGATCCTCCAGAAGTCTTCTGCTGTGATTGAGGAGCAGTTAAGCTTCCCCTGGAGGTGTGTGTTAGCATAGCCAGTACACTAAAATCAGTACTTGTAGCCTAGGGGATGTCTGTGAGTGTGTGTGGGGAGTGGGGGGGGGATGGTCATGGCTGAGAGTGTTTGAGACCCAGTATTCCTTGTGCAGGATGTGCAAAAAGACACCTTGGGCATGTGAGAGGGCAGACATGAGGAGGGGCTTCTCTGGGCTACTCAGGGAGCAACTCCTCACCTACAAGGAACAAATTGTAACCACTTCTCATCTGGGTAGATCAGAATATGCTGCTGTGATGGCTGCAGAAACCACCTGTAATTTTTGGTCATATTCCTGTGAAATGGCATTAACCAGGAAACAGAGCTGTGTGAGGGCCTGTGTTGCAGTGCTGTGTCCAGGGGGTTGATGCTCAGTAGGAAAGCTGAACATCCAAACACCTTTCTCCCCCAGATCTAACCAAAACCTCCTCTGAAAACAGGTCTGGCTTGTGTCAGGAGACTTAAATGCTGCTTTTACCTCTGTTTGAATCAAGCTTTCCATTAAAGAAGTTAAAATATAATATATTTGTTATACATATATAAGTGTTAACATGTGTATTGTGTCTCTTTAGGGATGTATCTTTACATTTTCAGTAGTTAAATCACCAGGGTTTGGCAGGTATTTGAGCCTCATTGGAAAATGTACATCCAAAGCAGCTTATGGGATGAGGGAGGTTAATTTTAATTTTGATAGTAGATGCCTTAAATTTAAATGCTATAAACCAGAGTATACCTATACTTATATAGCAGACATGAACATTTTAATGTCTTAATTTTACTTTTTCATTTTCTATATTAAAACCCCCTCTGCTTTCTCAGTGGAATCAGTTACTGTGAGCAAGGTCATTGAGTTAGTACCATGATGTGAGATGCCTGTTTTTCTACTCCTGCATGACCTATTTCCCCAGCAGCTGGTACACTCTGGTGCTTATGAGGTTATAGAAAAGCTTATCAGGTAATTTAAGTTTCTGTAAGTTTTACACATCCAGACTAAAATGTGATAATGGTAGTTGTGGCCTTTCACCCCATCAGCATTAACTACAGTCACCAGGAGAAAGTATTTTGTTTGGGAGAAAGTATTTTGAATGACTGGGTGGAACTAGAGCAGTTATGTAACTCCATGTAAGCCTGAAATTAGGTTACTAAAGTTTGTCCTAGTTGCTAAATTTGTTTTCTGGACCCTTGTTCTGGCACACAGCAGTTCTGATGGACTTTGTGCTTTTTTATTTCTTTTCCAAGTTAGAACATGATCATGGGTGTAAGCAGTGACCTAAGGAGGTTCTTCAGTGCAGTGCCTCCTCCCTCCTGCTTTCTCTGTGGTACCTCATTACCTACCCAGAAAAGAAAGTTCCCTGTATGCTCTCTCTGTTTAAATTTCTCTCAAGATTTTGGCAGGGAGCTTTTGGAAGCCTTTCAGAAAGCTGGGAGGGTGGTATGCAGAGAGCATCCCAGTGTTCTTGCTTGTGGTCTCTTCAAAGAAACCTCATGGGTTCTCAAGGTCTGAATTTATTGTTTTCCAAAGCAGTATTGACACTTCTGAAGACTCATCCTGTAGTTCATGGAATCACAGAATATGTTAAGTTGGAAGGGACCTTTCAAGGCCATCCAGTGCCACCCTGCAGTGACAGGGACATCTTCACTAGATCAGGTTGCTCAGAGCCCCATCCACCCTGACCTTGAATGTCTCCAGGGATGGGGCCTCCACCACCTCTCTGGGCAACCTGGGCCAGTGATCCACCAACCTCATATTGGAGATTTTTTTCCTAATATCCAACCTAAATCCCCTTTTCTAGTGTAAAACCATCACCCTTAGTCCTGTCACTCCATGTCCTGGGGAACAGTTCTCCCACAGCTATTATACTGCCTATTACAGCTTCTTCCAATCTATTTGATATGGAGATAAACTTTCTACCTGGCCACTGAGGAATGGCATCACATTGGCCACCTCCTAGTTCCCAAGGTGTGTAAGCAAGAGGTTGCATATCACCAGTTCAGGAGGTTCCTTCTCAGGTGTCTTTAGGTCTTTGGGTGACATGACTCCTGTCTGTCAACTCTTACCACCCTAATCACAGCACTTTGTGTTTGGTCATGTGAAAATAGAGATTGTTGGCTCTCACCTGCTCTACCTCTGCTCCAGTTGTCCTGTGAATTATCCTTTTACCTCCTCAGGTCTGATTAGTTTTGGGTTCCTTTCTTTTGGGTCACTTAAAAACTGCAGAGCAGTATCAGGCCAAGAGTGACCCATGGTGCAGCTGTGAGAGGGGGACTCAGTGAGCAGAGAAAGCATCACCTGCTCATGTTTCCATGAGGTTCAGTGGTTTGGCAGCCAAGCAACCTTTAATCCATGTAGTATAGGTTGTGTTCTTATACTGCCTGGATACTTTAATTGAAACATTATGCAACATTCACTCATTACTTACATAAACCTGGACTTGTCATTATCAACAGCGTTACCTTGTCAACCAAATGTGGATTCTCCTCAGATAACATTTGTGGAGGTAACTGAACCTGGCTGAGTTGCTTGTTATTTGTTACTGCTCTTTGGTTTCAGACAAAGACTTCCATATCTCCATCCCAGGCTGTGAGTCAGCTTGAGGGAAACTAATTATTCAGAGCATATTGAAATCCCCCTCCAGCTCTCTCAGAGTAGCTGTTGCCTTCACTGTTTTGGTACTAAGGCTCCTTATAAGTCAGCCTGAGCCATCTGGGGATCTCCTCAGAAGTGCCCTCTGAAAACCCCTTAACATTCAGCTTCTTGGGATATGGTTATAAGTGGGCAAACTGAGTGTGTGCAGAGCTGAGTAACATCATCTGTAGTGACACATGGAGTAGGTGCTTCACACCTGTAGAACCTCCTCCTCCTGCTCTACCACCCTCCACACAGGTTGTGCTGGGAGCGGGGTCGTGGCTGGAAGCAGCATTCCTGCCTGATCCATGGACACAGCTTCAGGTCCTGGTTTCAGGAGGACCTTGGCACCACCTGGGCAGCAGTAAATTTAGGGTATGGTTATGTTTGCCTGGTGTGGTGGGGGAGAAGGACTTCCCAGTGTGTTTTCAGACCATGTTCTCCATGACTGACTCCTGGCTCCTGTGCAGTCCCACAGTGAAGGATGTTTAACAGCAGCTCTGGGCATCTGTGGACACTGTTTCATTTCCTCACAGTCTCTCTTGGAGGAGATGCCTCAGTGGTCCCAGGAGCCCCAGTTTCACCAGGATGTTGGTGTCAGGGTGTCATTGGTTGGGACAGCTCTGGAAAAATCCTTAGCAGCTCAACTACACAGAGACCAGGTGTTGAAGAAATGACACTCCCTGTGAAGGAAGACCAGGGCTTATGGCCACAGGAGAAGACCCTGTGGGTACATACAACAGGCAGTGAAGGGTCCAGCTTGTGAAGAGGTAGAGGAGGATGTGAGGCTGCTGGACACTACTCGAGGAGAGAGGTGGAGTTGGAATGGTGAATATGGGCAGGGCCAGCACAGAGTGGTGTAGAACTGCTCCAGTCTTGCTCCTGTGGGACACGAGGGGCTTCAGGAGGTGGGGAGCAGTGTGTCTTCTTCCTGCTCACACCTCTTACAGGGCTTCTGGAGAATACTACTTGTACTGGAGGTGGGTAACCTCTGAGTGTAGAAGAGAGTTACATCACCTGCCACTCTATAAAGGTACCTTGCTTAATTAACAAGATTAATGTACCTGGGGATTCATCAACAGAAAATCCTTGTACCTTCTGCTAAAGCCTTACCTCCCCATTTTTATTTCTTGCTAGTGAAACAGGTTTGGACTTTGAAGGAGCATTTCAAATTGTTTTCAGAGCCTTCTTTCATCCTTACTGTTCCTTTGGAGATTGTGTGCCTTAATTTTGAAATCTTAATTTAATAGAGAGAAAAAGACAATAATTAAAAGCTTTTCTATCCAGGCAGTCCCTGTATGATACCTAACTGGGACTGATGTCTGAGTCTATTGGGCCTTTTTCAAGTGTATTTTTAAAAGAGTTGTCTCCCTAGGTCAGTGTCTTTTGGAACAGGAGATAATGAGCACCCTCAGAAAGAAGAAAGTTCAGTCTGTAGGTTGTTAATGTTCCATCAACAGCAACAGCCACATTACAAGCAGTAGTAGAAAGAGAGCAGAACTCCAGGCTTACTTGGGCTGCAGTTTGTTCTGTTCACAGCACCTTTCTCCACTAGCTTGTCCTCCCAGAAGTGCAGCTGGAAGCCTTACCCTGCTGAGGACACAGTGCCTCGGTGCTGGGGCACCCTGCTGTGCTTCACACTGTGCCATCTTCTGCTCCAAAGCATGGGTTGGCAGTTAACTCCCTTGCTCACAACCTTTAGGAGTGTGAAAACCTTTATCACCTGTTGTAAATGTCCTTGTGAGCCTCTGTGTGTTTCTATTAACTGTTCCACTGTGCTTGTCACCAGGGAGAGTGCAGCTACGACCTGGAGCTCCTGCCCCATTTGCATGTTGAAGATGTTCATCCTGGAATAAGTAAAGGTCACCTTCCCACACCCACATCTCATCAGACAGCACACTCAACTCGAGAAGATGGGACACACAGGTCCAAAGTAAAACCAGTTTTACCTGATACAGATGATAATGGGAGCGAGTTCTTTTCCACATTTAAAATAACAACAAAAAAGACTCCCAAAACACACTCCAGATTAAAGGCTCAGGTGCCCCAGTTGCCTGCAGATAATTCACCTTCCTTCTCAACAAGAAGGCTTGAAAACACTGAGCAGGGCAGCCAGATGGATGAGGAACTACAGGTGACATTTGACTTAAATGAATTGATTGACCTGTGTGACAACAGTGAAGGTGCAGGAAAGGAGGACAGAAGTTGTGGGTTGATGGGGACTGAGCACACGGATTCGGGCTACAGTAGCTTCACAACTGAGAAATCATCTGCATCCCCTGACTTGTTTTATCTTCCTGAGTCACATCTGGATGCATCTGCCCCTGGGAGACCTCTTGAGGAGTCTTCTTGCTTGGAAGAAATGTTTTCCCATGTGAAAAGGTTTTTATCACAGTCTCCCCCCTCTTTGAATAAACTTGATTATCTTGAGAACATGATGAGAAATGAAGAAGCAAAATGTCCTTTTCAGGGAGTTGTTTCTGATGGTTCTTCAGAGAGCCTGGAGGACAGAGCCTGCCCTGCATCCTCAGAAGTCCATTGTCCACAGATGCTCGTTGAAAATCCTCAGCTGACAGTCACTGGTGACTTGTGTGCTTCTGTGGGGGTTTCAAAAGCCCTGTCCTCTTCTGGGGCTGCAGCTGCTAAAGGCAAGGAGGAGCTAGACTGGGGTGACAGCTTTGACAGCCTGTTTGACAGTGAGGAACTCACTGAAATTCAAAAGGAAACTCCCACAATAAACCATCCTCTGACACACAACCCTTCAAATAAACATTCTGTTCAAGAAGATAGAGAAGATCTTGACATCAGCAAGGAAGATGCCATTGCTGCTGAAGACAGGAGTATAAATCTGTTTGAAGATGACCACGTTTGTGATGCAAATGCTGCAAGTTCTTCTGTGAGCCGTGAGCGAGTCGGGTCCGGTTCAGGTGAGACCGTTGCTTGGCCCCGCTCAGAGCGAGGCCCTGAGTGGTTCCCAGCAGAGGTGTCCTGCTCAAGCCCTGGCCAACCCCACCTGGAGCAGCCAGGAAGCCAGGAAACCCCTGGTGGGAGCGTGACCAGGCAGTTTGTGGATGGGGATGATCTGTGTGATGGTTTTCAACAACTGTTCCATGTTAACTTTGACCTGGGGTTTTCCATTGAAGAGTGTGAGAATGGAGTCTTGGAAGAACCTGTAAACACTAACAAAGGCAAAACACTCACTGGTGCCTCAGGGAGTCCTGGAGATGTTCAACCCACTGAAGATAAAGATGATCTACTGACTAGCTCCAGACTTGAAACATCACCAAAACAGGTTTGCAAAGGCCTTGAGAGAAGAGACATTTCCAGACCGTTGCCAGTCTGGATGAAGAGTGGCACTGGTGGAGAGGGGCCTGTGGGTAGGACCACAGCAGTGCCTGCCCTGAGCTCAGGACACAGAAGTGTGACAAGTGGGTCACCTTTGGCTTCTGCACTTTCTACTCCAATAAGAAGAAAGGTTATGACTATGGGATCTATCAGAAGACTTCCCATGAATGGCTTCTCCAGTGCCAGGGATGAAATTCCAAAGGTGCCTCTTACAGATGATGTAAATCCAAGCCCTCACAGGCAGAACAGGGGGAGTTTGGCCAGTGGTGCTCTGGATTCCCCTTCAGGAAGAACTGAAACCCTGGAAGACCCCAACCTTGGACGTTCACACGTGTTTCCTGCTGAGGGTAGGGATTGCAGGGGGCAGTTAGTGAGTACATGCAGTGTCTTGGGGTCTTCAGTTTGGCTTCAGGCCTGAGGTGGAGAGGGTGGAAGGGTTGGGAGTGATGGTTATAAAAGTTACAGCTGTACAGAAGTTGGCTCAGTGAGGAGCACCTTCACCCTGCACACGAGCTCAGGGCTCTGGATTCCTGATCATGTGGACCTGTTGCTCCCTGAATCCATGTCCTGCCCTTCTTCCCAAGGAAAACAAACTCCACTGGTGGAGTTCTTCCAGTCTAGAATTATAGACTAGAACCCCAGATGGGTTTGGGTGGGCAGGGCCCTCAGACCCTCCCAGTGCCCCCAGACCCTCCCAGTGCCCCCACTGCCTTGTGTGGGGACACCCCCACCAGCCCAGGGCGTGTGACAACTGACTGGCAGTTAAATTTCTTCAACTCTAACCAGGACAAACCTTGCTTGTCTTAAAAATATCAACTGCTTGTAGGCTCTGGTCTACTTTTCCCCCTCCCTTCTCTCTCCCTTTCTGTCATCTTCTGCTTTAGGACTAGAATACCATAAAAACAACCATTTTCAGATGTTTTCAGTGTATCAGTGACTCTCATCCTGCACTCGTGGGTCTCTTCCAGGTCATGTTCACACCCTTCTAAACATGATTCAGGCCTGACATTGCTGGGGCACATAGAGATGTTTCTGACTGGATTTGTTACCAAAATCCCAGCACCCCAGAACTGCAGGGGCTGGAGGGGACCCCCAGAACCCACAGAGTCCAACCCCTGCCAGAGCAGGTTCCCCAGAGCAGGTCACACAGGTCCAGATGGGTCTGGAAGGAGACTCCACAAAGCATTACCAGTCCCTTTGGGGGAGAAGACATCTGGTTTTCCTTCTCTTTGTGTGGTAGTTCTGTGTTTCCTGAGGGTGAGTGGTGATGGAATCCCACCTTCCTGCATCATCACCCCTTCAACCTGACAGTTTATTAGTTTGCCTCATTAAAACACCATAATCTATTTAATTAAAACCAAACAAGCCCAGACAAATCCCAAAGCCACAAAGCCAAGCAAATCTCAGGTCTAGAGCTGCAGGGTTAGTCCTGAACCTGAAGCAGAAGGAGCTGGGAAGAAGAGGTTTTAGTGCACCCACAGGGACCTGTGATGCAAAAGGCTTCCAGAAGGGTCACTCTTACTCAGTTTTTAGGGGCTGCTTCTTCTCTTGGTTCCATTTTTCACCTCCCTTTGTCTGTTTCTGCTGCCTGGGGGATGCAGTTGCACACAGAGACTCGCCAGGGGAACAGGGTTTCTGGTACCTCTCAGCTGGAGATTGTTTATTTCGATTAACAAGGCTCAAGAAAACAATATTCACCACCCAGATCAATAAGTAATCTCCTTTGTGAGCACTTTCATCAGAGGCAGGTTTTGATTGCTCAGTTCTGGCAGTGTTTTCTTGTGAAAAAGGCATTTTCTCCTGAATGCCGTTTCCAGCTTTTTCCATAGGAACCAGCAGTGAGAGCGAAGAAGAGATCGTTTTCCAGAGAAAAAACAGGAAAAAGAAGAATGTTTTGAAGTCTCCTGATGTGAGTCTTAGAAAAACCCCAAAAGTCACACCCCAGAGCCACAGCCCCCTTGGTGATTGTGTTGATTTCTCTTTGTGTAGGTGATGGATGACAGTGACTTTGAGACACCGGTCCGGGCCATCAGGAAACGCCGGCGCCCGCCTAACGTGGTTAGTCCTTGCTTTGGGGAGACAGGAGTACTGCAGTCCCCTCTGTGGAGCATGCATTTAAACATTTGCTCTTTCTCCAGGCAGTAGGCAAGAGTTTAAAGCTTAAAAAATTAATATTTTATGCTATCTGACCTAGGGTAGAGAGATGAGCCCTCTCCCGTTGTGAGCTGAGATACACGAAGCTTTCAGTGGGGAGAAAAACACCAAAAAAGAGATGGGTCTGTGTGAAACTTGAGGAGTTCAGCAAGGGCAAAGTCCTGCACGTGGGTCAGGGCAATCCCAGCACAGCTACAGGCAGTGGGGGATGGATGGGGAGCAGCCCTGAGGAGGAGGAAGGACTTGGGGATTCTGGGGGGTGAGAAGCTCAACCTGACCCATCCCTGTGCTCTGCCAGCCCAGACAGCCCCTGTGTCCTGGGCTGCATCCCCAGCAGTGGGACCAGCAGGGCTGGGAAAGGGGGATTCTGACCCTTGGCTCTGCTCTGGGGACACCCCCCTGCAGTGCTGCCTCCAGCTCGGGGGTCCCCAGGACAAGGAGGACATGGAGCTGTTGGAGTGAGTCCTGAGGAGCCCATGGAGATGATCCAAGGGCTGGAGCTGCTCTGCTCTGGAGCCAGGCTGGGAGAGCTGGGCTGGCTCAGCATGGAGAGGAGAAGGGAAGGGTCTTCTGGGGAGAGCTCTGAGCCCCTTCCAGTCCCTCAGGGGCTCCAGGAGAGCTGGAGAGGGGCTGGTGCCCAGGGCAGGGAGGGCCAGGCCCAGGGCAATGGCCTTCAGCTGCAGGAGGGCAGAGGGAGAGGAGCTGGGGGGCACAAAATCTTCCTAGGGAGGGGGGAGGCCCTGGCACAGGGTGCCCAGAGAAGCTGGGGCTGCCCCTGGATCCCTGGCAGGGTTCAAGGCCAGGCTGGATGGGGCTTGGGGCACCCTGGGGTGTGGGGGACACACTGTGGGGGTGGTCTGAGGGCCCTTCCAACCCCCAGACCAGTCTGGGTGTCCCATGGCAGGTTGGAAGGTGCCTGTAGTCAAATCCTCACGTGTGTCAGTGGTACTTGCTGAGGTGTCTCTGGAATGTTCCTGCAGTCAGACGTGTCCAGTGACGACAGCCCCGGCCTGCACCAGAACCCGCCTCGGGCCTCCAGCAGGAAGCGGCTGAGGAGCCCGAAGCGGCCAAAGGTGACGAGCGCTGTTACCCACAAGGTGTGTGACCTGTCTGTTCCTGTCCCCTCTGGAGCTCTTTGTGCTGGGGCTGGCCTGGCCTGGGCAGTACCACAAGGCCCAGGCCAGCAGCGTGGTGCTGTGGTGGTTGGCACTGGGTGGTACTGGACAGAATCAGAGACCAGAGGCCTGGTGTGGGCCCGGCCACGCTGCAGGGACGAGCTGAGTGCTCGTGTCACGTGTTTAAGACAAAACCTGACTGAAATTCTGTCACTCACCCTTGAGCTGAGGTGTGTGTCATGGCCTGAGGAAAGTGGAGTTTGTTTCATGGGCTTTTGTAGGGTCCTGCTGTGCCCCCTGTTATGGAGGAGGGCGGGGGGGGCTGCTGCCTGCAGGGCATTGCTTGGGCTGAGGCGCGTAGCTGGGTCACACGAGGTTCCTGCAACTGTTTGGGCTGAAGTCTTCAAACTGGACATGAAGTGACTGTGGAAGTGTGATGAGGAGAGGCTGAAGGCCCTGGGGGTGTTCAGCCTGGAGAAGAGGAGGCTGAGGGGACACCTCATGGGGGTCTGTGGCTTCCTGCCGAGGGGCAGCGAAGGGGCAGGCGCCCATCTCCTCTCTGTGGAGACCAGGGACAGAACCCGAGGGGACAGCATGAAGCTGTGACAGGGGAGGGTCAGGGGGGGTGTCAGGAAGAGGTTCTGTCCTGAGAGGGGGTTGGGCACTGGGACAGGCTCCCCAGGGCAGCTGGGCTGATGTCAAGCAGCATCTGGACGATGTGTCAGTCCCTGCTCTGACTGGGCTGGGCTGTGTGGAGCCAGGAGCTGGATTCCAGGGTCCTGATGGGTCCTTCCAGCTCAGGAGAGTCTGGGATTCTATAACCTGACCCCTTACCTGACTTCCCAAGGACTGGCCAGGGCCCTGTGAGAGCGTTCTGAGGCACACCAAGGGTTCCTGTGACACACAGAAGGTGCTGAGGGAGTGGTGACACCCGGGAGCTCGGGCACGTGTCCAGAACTGTCACTGTCAGGGGAGTGCAGGGCAGAGCCATGTACTGCCCAGTACCCACAGCTGTGGGCTTGCCAGGCAGGAATGACTGACAGCAGGGCTGTGGAGGCATCAGGATGGATCCATGGAACATCTCAGAGAAATTCTTCGCTGTGGAGACCCCCCTCTTGTACCAGGTTTTATCTTCTGGAGTACAGAGAATGAGGGAGAGGAGAAATCTGTTCTCAGTGTTGTTGAAACAGTTGTTTTAATGTGAGACCAGAGGGGCAGAGCACAGTGTGGGACCTGTTTGCTTACAGAATTCTACTCCAGTGTCCATTTCATCCTACCTGACCAGTCCTAGCAGTGCACACCCCAGAATCCCACACCCACAGAAGGTCCCTCAGGGTCATCCTGGCCAGGCCACCACCAGTCACAGTGTCCTGTCACATGAGTGCAGCACAGCTCAGTTCCAGCGCTGGGGACTGAGATGCTGAGGGGGCTGCAGTAGCCCTCAGCACTGAACCCAAAGGCTCAAGAAATAATTTCAGACTCTGGTAACTCCTTGTCCCCAACATGTGACCAGCCCCTGGACTGTTGGTGTCACTGTGTCCTCACACTGCAGGGTTTGTCCTTGCCCTGGTGCTCCCAGAGCAGGGAGGGTTGGCCACAGCACTGGGCATTCTTTCCTGGGAACAGGGGACCTCCAGCCTGCTTCAGAGTAATCAGAACTGGGCCAGAGAAGGGACTGGGGATCATGCCTGTCATTAGGCTCACTAACTGGAGACATTCCAGACCCATCTGGATGCCAGCCTGTGTGACCTGATCTGGGTGGTGGCCTCAGTGGGCTCTGGGGGTCCCCTGCAGTTGTGGGGTGCTGTGGGTTGGGGTTTGCACCATGCCTCCTGGCCTCTCCTCCCCTGAGGGACGAGTGTTTCTCAGAGATGAGTTGTTTTGTCTGATGAATGCACAGAACAATGAATCCCAAGTCCCCAACAGAAAAGGGCAGAGCAGTGTGAAGCCTGTGACACTGGAAGGGTCCAGTGGGCATCAACAATGTGACATTCAACAAGGCCAAATGCCGGGTCCTGCACTTGGGTCACAACAACCCCAGGCAACGTCACAGGCTGGGGCAGGAGTGGCTGGAGAGCAGCCTGG
>VXBZ01000415.1:43703-60761 GCA_013399135.1 Heliornis fulica | reverse complement strand
TCTGGGCCCCTCAGTTCCAGAAACTGAGTTTTACACTGCAGTAAAGAGTGTGCACCTCAGTGTGTGCTGTGGTGGATTTGAGGAGAGGTTGGCTCTGGTCTGGAGAAGAGAATGGGTTCTTTAAAGCCTGGATTTTACACTCTGCTGGGAGTGAAGTAGACTTCCTTTGGTAGCAAAACCATAAAACACCTTTATGGTCTTCCCATGGTAGTAAAAGATGCTCGCACCACAACGACACTCTCGCTGAACCCCAAATCCCCCATAGGTGACAGTATCTCTCAAAACCACTGTAACTTTATTAGACATTGGGTTATTCTGGCTGTAACTAGTGATGCTATCTGCCAAGCTTTACCAAGAGACTCACAGAGCAGTACACAAAAACATGGCTGTAAGTTGTCAGAATGGGGCAGAACAGATTTGAGGAGAAATGTTAAGTTCCTAAAATAGCCCTTGCTTGGAGGTAAACCTGAAAGGAACTGGAACACACTGCTGTTCAGCACATCCATCTATCATGTGCTTTGCAGCAGCCTTTAGAGAGTGGTGGTTCATGCTCCTGGCTCTCGTGGGCTCCACATGGAAACAGAGTAATTTCTTCCTCTCCTGAGACATCCCTTACAGCATGGCAGTGGTGCAGGAGAAGCATGTTGTTATAGTTACTGGCTATGACTTACCCCTGCCATTGTCATGGTATTTTCAGTAAATGGCACTTACACAGCAGCCTAGCAAGGTCTGCAGAATGATGACTGCCTGTGTTCACTTAGTAACAGGACACAGGCATCTCTGCCACCAGTCTCTTCATCCATTTCTCCCTTACATCATGAGAGAGACCCTGACTCTTTTACATAAGGAACACACCAAAAGCTACCTCTTATATTTTAGTGCTTTTTATTCTCCCTGGAAAGGTCATCATACAGGGGAAAAGCAGAGCTCTTCCCTTGGGCAGTGCTCGGGAGACATGTATAGAGCACACAGAGCAATTTGCTTTTTAAAGACCCTGGGGCTGATGCCCAAAACTGCTTTGCAGGTCGAGGCCATAAGGGGCCACAGTTTTTTGCCTCGTTTTGGGTGTATCTTTTGCTAACCAGATACAGTTGTTGGTTCCACCAGAGTCTGGACTAATGCAACAACCTGTAATGTGTTCAGCTGGGATTGTGGCACGGCGATAAGGTTGTAGGAATGGGCAAAGAGAGATGCCCATAAAATGGATTATGCTGAAAGATGTTACTCAGCTGCTTTTCAGATACAAAGACAATTAACTGAGCTGACGTGAGGAGATGCAAATAGGAACAGCTCCTCATGCCTGGCAGTCAGAGAAGCATGGCTTTGGTACAGAGTCAAATCATAACCTCTCAGAGGCAGACAGCAGTAAAAATGGGAACTGAGAGGTTTTCACAGACCACAGACTCAGATGAATGAAGGTGATGTACTGAACATTCAAGAGAGAGCAATCAGGAGATGCTGCTTCTGCATCTCTGCCTGGGGTGCAGCAAAGACAAACTAATTTCCCCTAATTGGAGTCAGGCTGCTACATGTGAGTCAAGGAGCTGCCTTCACACAGATTTGTTCAAGCAAACCGAACCTCTGTACATATGTTTAATGAATAGATTATGCTAAACCATATATATAAAGTAGTGCTGTGATGCTATCCTGTAAATTTCACAATCACATAGAAACTGTTCCATGAAGTGTGGGGTTTTTTATACTACTCAACCAAAAAAGCAGGTTTCTGTGTGTTTTAGAACACCTAAGATGCTGATTAGGACAAAGCTGTGCTAACCTGATTTATCGAGCTTTCTGTGAAAGCCATTTGCTATAGGATTCCCAAAGGACTTTCTGAGATAGGGTCCAGCAAAGATAATTACTGAACATATATCGATCCTGCTGTGGAATTAGCATCAGGAACTCGTGTTCAGAAACCCCATCTATATGAGCTTTGTGATTTGATAAGCTAAGCAACTTTACACCAGCTTGGCTTAACTAAGCACTTCTTCCCATTTAATGTTATATTGCTATACATGAAATAAATGTTAATTACCATCACTACATAAACAGTCAGTGAAACTGCTCAAGGGGAAGTCCAGTCCCACAGCAAGCAGTTTCTGCAGTTTGCAGAAGAGCCTGGACCACAGCCAGGGAAGTTAATCCTAGTTTTTACATTGGATCCTGCATCAAGCCAGTAATAAAACAGTTGAAATATGGTCTTGTGACAAACTCTGTAAGTAAAGCTGAAACTGGCAATGCATCTCTTCTCCCACACATGTTCTCCTTCAAGTTGTAAACTTTGCAGCAGTCACATACAAACCCAGCTACAGAAGTATAGCTGCCCACTGGCATAAAGTAAAAGGAAACAGGCGTACTATGAAATGCATCACTGAGCTAGAGATATGGGAGCTGAATTCCACCTGCAATAAATCAACCTTATTTCATGGACCTTGGTCTCTGTCCAGTTAAGCCAGAAAGGCTGTGAATTTGAGTGGACACAAGTTTTGATATTCAAAAGACCTTGCAGAAATCCATATGAATCCATCTTTACATGACATTTCAGGATCAACTTGCCATAAATCTGCAATAATTACTGGCAGTTCCTTATATCACTGAAAAAACTTCTATTTTTTGTCCTGTTGACCTTTCTGATGGTCAAACCCTTTAGAGGATCAAGAAAATAAAAGGCTCGTTCTCCCTGCCTGGGCCATATTTTGCTACTTAAATTTTGTCAGACTAAAACTTAGTACTAAGGTTAATCTCTGTAGTGCTTAAATCACCCATTAGCATCACACTGTTACAGCATGCCCAATGCTGCTGTTTCCAAATATTAAGCTGAACCCTCCTAAATGTCGTCTGGGTTGATCCTTATTTTTTTCTTTGGCTAAATAAAATTACTAATGAAAAACTATGTACTAAAGGGCCTATTCTGTAATTGACTGGTATTAGTAATTTTATCATTTCACATGTGATATTTTCAAGCATGACTTGATGAGTATCTCTCCTATGAAGACAGGCTCAGAGAGTTGGGGCTGTTCATCATGGAGAAGAGAAGGCTTCAGGGAGATCTTATAGCGACCTTCCAGTCCCTGAAGGGGCCTACAAGAAAGCTGGAGTTGGGCCTTTTAGAAGTGCAAAGAGTGATAGGACAAGGGGGAATGGTTTTAAATAGAAAGGGGGTAGATTTAGAGTGGATATAAAATTCTTCCCTCTGAGGGTAGTGAGGCCCTGGCACAGATTGCTCAGGGAACCTGTGGGTAGATGAACCCTCACTGGAGGTATTCAAGGCCAGGTTGGATGGGGGCTCGAGCAGCCTGGTGTAATGAAGGTGTCCCTGGCCATGGCAGAGGGTTGAAGCTTGATGATCTCTGAGGTCCCTTCCAACCTAAACCAGTCTGTGATTCTGTGATTCCATCACAGGGATTATCCAAATTTTGAATGTTCCTTTTTACACAGTGTCCACACAAAAATTGTCAGTGGTCAGTAATGTATATCAACTGTTCTAATTATTGGCAGTAGTACCTGCAAATAAAAAAAAAAAAGAAAAAAAGAAAATTTGAGGCCAGTGTGATATGTGACACATGAAGTGACAGACTAAGACCTTGTATCTTTTCACAAACACCCTTAGGTAACTTACTGATGGCTTTGTACCTAAGGATCCTTCCTCCAAGTCACAGCCATTCACTGCTCAGATATATAGCACCTTAGTTCATGCTGTAATGTTCTGTACTGCCTCAGCACTTTTGAACTAGAGCTCTCTGGAGATGGAGACCAAGGTGATACGTCTGTACTAGGGCTAAGTACTGAAACCTAGCAGACTGCTTGCTTGCTTACTGTTATTTATAAGCTTATATGCTTTCAGGATATACTTATGAAAAGCAATTCCACTCAATATCAGTACAACAGCATGGCAATAGTTCATATTTCTAGATTGTAATATAATTTCAGGCAGCCCCAAATTCCTTTACAAAGTGTGTGCTTATAAATCAACCTATAAATCATAATGTTCACAAACACTGTAAGACTGAAAAGAGCACCGAGTGAAACCGGAACCGCTGAGTATTTCAGTCAGGCAGAACCCGTTTGCTCAGGGTGGCAAGGTGTCATCCAAAGGTGGCTGCCCACGTCAGCTCGGGGCATTTCAAGCAAAGGACCTGCATTAAGGCTTTGGTGTGTGACTCTGCTGTGCAGTACCACTTCCCTAACGCAGGATAATAGCTTCAAACTGAACTGGAAAGCTCAACTGACCTGTTTTTCACCACTTGGCTTCCTGTAATTCAACAGCAGCTCCACAGCTCCCACCACCTCTTTCCGTATTGCATACAGCAGAGCATCTCCCACATACACACTGTGGCTTAAAAGCAACTCCATGATTTCCAGATTTTCATTCTCTATGGCTATTAAAAGGGCACTGCGACCGAGAGGATCCATACAATTAATGTTGATGTTGTAGTAGATCTCTGCCTCTTGCAAGGCATGTTTCACACTGGCATAGTCCCCCTTCTCCACAGCGCTGAGGTAGGCCTTCTCTTCTGCTGAGAGCTCTGCCTCGGCTCGCACGATCTGTAACGGGATCCGATCTCTGTACGGTGAGTAGTTTACCTTTTTGTAGTATAGCTGGGCCATTGTTCATAGTGACCAGGCAACCTGTGAGGGAAGAAGGAGAATGCATAAGGGACAAAACAGATGAGCAAGCCCTATCTGTTCCTCACAAGGGACACATTTCCAAAGGCACATCGTGGAACCCCCCAATCCCCTTTTAAGCTGTTCTAGTCTCAACGGGGTGATTGGAACATCCCTTGAACAATCCCACATTAAAAGGCTACCTGGAAAGACAGAGATTACAGTACTGCTCAGAAGAGGTATGGAGAATGATAGAGACTCAGTATATTTTAAAATTCACTTTAAGCACTATGCCTTTGACTTCTTCTATCTGGTCAGAACCAAGATCTTATTGTTTATGGATAATCTATTATATGTGCAAATAGGTGGATGTCTCATCTTTGCTTTATTTCTCACTCAATGTTTTTTTCAATACTGAGCCAGGTCCTCAGTATCTCTGAACTGTCAGTGATGGGAGCTGCTGATATACACCCACCTATTAATAAGATTTGTAATAAGATTTGTTTGATTGTTTTTACTGCTACTTCTCTGCTTCGATCTCTTAATATAGGTTTTTATTTTCCCCTAATGTTTACTCTCTGACTAGGTCACTGTTCCATTTTTAAAGCTTGTATGTTTTTAAATGTATTTTCTTACACTCCTCATTTACAAATAGGAGCTAAAGACAGGTAGAAAACGACCACCCTTGATCCCCAGAAGCAGTGATGTTGGTTATGGTCTAGGAAAATGAGAAATAAGTCCTGCCCCAGAACAAGTATAGCAAAGGGAATTAATTCCTGTTCCTTCCCACAGCTCAAAGAGTCTAGCAGGTAACTGGAGTTGTAGAAGTATGGACTGGACAGGTATCCACCTATAAGGAAAAAGGAGTTGTGCTTATTTCTGTCTGGCATCAATAAACTGTACCCAGTCAGGACCATAGGACACCAGTAGCTCTAACTAACTGATGACTTATTCCCCCTCCTTGCCCAAAGCTCAGTGGTTTCCCACAGCAAATTACTCAGAGCTTTATTCCCTTTTCATGCTCTATCCAGGCAAAAGGGGAGGATTTGATAAAGAGCTAATGAGAAGGAGGATCTTATGGTCCAGGTGTTGAGCCAGGTGCCGACCCAGGAGTGAGATGCCATGGGTTCTGTTTTTACCATCCCACTGCATGCCATAAGGCAAACATGTTAATCAGAGCTAATTTGAATTTTGCCTTCAGCAACAATGTAATGGGCCCAGTGCGGCAGGAGTAGGTGGATCTGAGCTCCAGCCCAGCTGACACTGCAAAATAGTGGGTGGTTGCATCATACAGCAGTTACATCTGTGAATTTCCTGGGGAGCCAGAGATCTGTAATGAGTTTGTCATCTCAGATAATGTGCTCTCTTAGTGTCCTGGTTCCCAACAAAGAGAAGTTTTTGTTTGCTATACTTTGAGAGTTACAGCTCTCTGCATGAATGCTTTAACCTGAAGACACACATAGAAATATCAGAGGCAAAGGGACATGTAATCTGAATAGAAACCTTGTTTTCTACAGGAATTTTATGCCACTAAAGCTTTTAGAACTAATGAACAATCTCAAGTGACTTAGGAGCTTGAAGTCTCAATAAAACTTTCAAATAAGTTTTATAACTTCAGTAACAAATAAATTAATAACTTTCAAATATGAAAATAAGACTTTCAAAAGGATTAAGGATCACAGGTCATTCTCAAATTTTGGTTTTGAAATACTGACATGACACAAGACGATGTAGAACAGGTCTGGTAACAAGCATGGACCAAAGAGATGCTTGGGGAAGTAAGAATAAGCACAGATGGGAAGGGAAATTTCATCCTCACATGACAATCCAGTTCACAGAGGTGGGAAATGCCAACTGGTGGGACTGGTGGCAGAGGACAGTGGCTACCATGTTGTGGTCTCTGGGAGAAAAAATGTGTTTGCTCCAAAAAACCCAAGGGATTCTGATGACAAATGCAGCTGCTGAAGTGGAACTGGATATTTTTCACTGCTCTTCAGTTTAATTGAATGTTTTGTAGATGGTGAGTAACATTTGTGATGAGTTACAACAAATGTCACCTTATGAAATATCATGCCAGAATCAGATCTTTTTCCTTTCTAACAATTTTGTAGAAAGCAAAGCAAGCTATGTTGAAAAGATATCTTAACTCCTCAGTGAGATCTCACCCCTCAGCACATCTCAGAAAGCAGTTAATACTTCAAGCACATAAGAAGCCACAATAAAAGCAAACGGAAAAAAACCACCAAAAATTTTTATTTGCCTGAATTGTCATGCTGCCACCTGCACAAGCACACACACTGCTGTCTGGGATTGGAAATGACAGCACACAGTATCGAAACAAATAGTGGAGGATTTCAGCAGGTGTGGATGGAATGAATGACACCAAGGATAACTGCTCTCGAGCTGTTGCTTCCAATACACTAACCTTCTGGAGGCTGCATCTCTAGATTACAGGAACAGACAGTGCTGGTAGACCCTAGACCACCCCCTTGTCCCAGAGTGGTACTGTATGTTGCTTAATAGCTTAAAAATGACAAAAATACTGAAATCCAGGTAAGTAAAGGGGTAGACAATTCACAGGTGCCTAGAGAGAGATACAATGAAGTACTTGAAAGGTAGAGAAGTTATAAACAGTCACATTAACATTTTGGAAACTGTGCAGAGAGCCTGAAAATGCATATTTTCCATATGAATTCTCTTCACAAGGAGGCATTTTCTGCTACTTGAGTTAATATTTGAGGCAAGGAAAGGTTTTTTCCCCAGTCTAAGCCTGATTGCAGCTGCATCACACAGTATCCAGTGGCTGGCTAATGCAGTGTGATACCTGCAGCACCAACAGGTAGAAAACCAGAACCAACTACACGAGACAAGGGGAAGAGGACTTATGACTCAGTTTGGGCTCTGCCACCTCTCTTCATTCGAGTCACCTTTCTCACTGAACTATTAGTCCAAATCTTTGGGCCATTTCAGCTTGGCGTCACTTCTGTGTTGCCTGGCACGGAGTGAGAGCTTTAGTCCTTGAAAAGCAGCCATGCCTGGCAGAAACCACTTGTCTGGTTTGGGGAAGGAGGGTTTCCAGCCATGTTCCTTTGTCTAATAACACAAAATGGTTTTTCTATGCAAAAATTTCTCTGCATCTGCCAACACTCAGCTCAGACGTATCTTATACCCTGCATCAAGGGCCACTTTTTCACTCTGGAGAGTGAAATGGTATCACAGGTGGGTCTGCTGGGATCTCCTGCTGCCTGCTTTGGGACTGGACTCTTGGAATGGACACCTTGCAATCACAAGGTATTGCTTTAGTCAAGGGCTGCAAACAATTTTGCTGAAAACTAAGAAGTGGCTTTATGCACATCATTGTCTGTATGAAATCTAGTCAGCACGTTCGACACCCTTGTGTAGATTCCACCCTGGATCACGACTTGATACCAAACAATTAGCTCATCACATTGAGGTATCAAGTCCAGGGGAAACCAGAGATCACTTTAGCACCAAGAGGAAAGAGAACAGAAAGAAGGAAAATTAGCTTGCATTTCTAATGCTTCTTGTCCAAGAGAGAGCATAATGAAAATTGTACAGTTTGGAGCGATGTGTGATAGCACAGGAACAGGCAAGGTGAGCAGCCTGGGCAATGTGTAAGCAGTGAGGAGAGGGCAAGGAGAAAGAAGTGCAGAGGAGAGGCACTGAATGATACCCATTAGTTAGAAATGTGGTTAATGAAGATTGACAGGCAAAGGTCACTCAGCAGCACTGCCTTTTGCCACTGCAATTCCATGAGTTTTCACGATGAATTATTTTAGGATCTGTTAGCACTTGAAGCATCTCTCATTTCCCACTTTACACACACTCCCACATGCTACTGTCTCATGGGAATCTGAATGACCTGTATGAAATGGGACAGTATCACTGGAAGGGTGGGACCCAGTGCCAGCTTATACCCATGTAGTCACTAGGCCTGTTATAAAGGGGACATTCCTGGCTTTTACCTGCTTTCATGATCATTTGACTTTTCATGGTGCTGACTAAGAGGTGGAGAAGCACCACTGCTCCTGATGGCTCAGCTCCCTGTGTGCTGGAGGCAGCAGCGACTTGAGGGTTATTGAATTTAGATTTAGATGCTCTCAGCTGATGTGAGCATCTGAACATCTAAGGAACAAATCAAATACTGGGTCTTGAATACAAGATCAATGGACAAGAGCTACCTTTCCCACTTGATGGGACTCAGCACGAGCAGCCAACTCCTGCCACACATTAGAGCAGACAACAAAGCACCCCATCTGCCAAGCTGCAAAGAGAACGGCTGGCTGTTCCCTCCTACTGGAGAGTCACTCTGACACATGTTGGCAAAACTGTGCAGGTGGCTTTCAGTGTCACCATGGCCTCTCCCTCAGATCTGCAGAAGGGTTTATGTGCTGGATGGCCTGCATGTGTTTTCTAGTTGCATCCACCCATTAAAGAACTGATGTCTCGCAACATATCTTCCTTCACCACTTCCCTCCATCCCTCTCTCCCAGGCTATTTTTTTCTTTTTAGTATTTCAGGAAGAGTATTTTCCTCATTTTGAATTTCTAATCTGGGCTTCAGGTCTGGAATCGTGGACCATAACTGCTGAAACAGCCTGAATCTTTCATCATGCTCAGAGGCTGTGCGCTCAGTCATATTGATCTTTTTATAAAAGGTTATAAACCCAAGTTATGAAATAGTCCAGAAGGGCCACTTAGGTAAATAATATTACATGTAGTTAATGGACCAATTGAATTTGTGATTGGATCCTTCTTTTAAGTGCTCTACATCTTATTTACTAACAATGCCTGACTGAGCTTATGCCTCCCACAGTTTGAGGAAATAAAACTGACCTTGTAACATTCTGCAATGCCTTTTCCTCTACAAAGATACCCACTTGTTCCAGAAAATTTGCTTTTCCATGGAGTTCAGTGGGAACCATGGCGCAACCCTAACTGCTTCTCATGATGTCTGTGCTTCACACACCTCATTTTTGGTCAGAAGCAGAAATTATTCCTGATGTTTTTAAATGTAAAATGAAATACTACTGAATAAATCTACAACCTCAAATAAATTCTAAAATTATAAAACTTCAATGACCTTCTGGTGTATAACGCTGTGTAAATTCCATTTAGCAAAGGCCCCATCATCTTAGAAACTTTATATTCCACTAAGTGACATAAGATATATCATTCCCCTGGAATAAGTGCTTTCCAAAACTTGCAGGGCTGCAGTGCACAACAAAAAATGAGAAACTGACAGCTAATAAAATCGGAGATGAGTAATCTAGTTTCCCTGCCCAAGATGAGTGAAAGGGAGAGCACTAATAAGAGTATGTGATAAAAATGCAAGGCTGCAGTCATTGGTGATTTACACTGGAGGAAATGTCCTTAGAAAGTGCAGAGAAAAAAACCTTGTTAGAACTTTTTTTCACTCATCCTCATTTCAGGCACAGTTAAGAATACATACAGTCACTGGGGTACTGCAGGCAACCAGGTACTGCAGCTGTTCAGAAAGTAAGACAACCTCAAACTTCCAATTATAAATTTACAGAAACCCAAAGAAAATTCCTTGCCAGGAACTCAAAATGTCATAATTTGACTCAAGTCCCAGCTGCAATTCTTAACTTCCTGGGGAGAGTGACAATTATCGGAGATATATATGTTTGATTTGGAAAGGCCAAGTCTTTGGTATAATTCTCTTCCGCTGCATAATCAATCGATGAATCATAACTAACCACATATGGGTGTGTGTGTGTGTATATATATATATATTACAAAAGATATAGCCTGTGTAGTATGCCTGGAGATACTGTTGAGCTTAAGAAAGTACCTGGCCCTCTCTGAGCAATCAGTGGTCTTAACTGTAACGTAGGAGTCAAACTAATTTCTGCCTTCTGTCCTTAGGGTGCTCAATCATGTCAGTCCAGGACATCTACAAGACCACCTAATGCTACAGGATGTGATCTTGGCACAGAGCTGGGTTCCCTACTGGATGAGTAAGCTCTCTGTTGTACACAGACTTACCAAGAGCACAAACTTGTCCAAGAAGTAAAGTGTGTTGCAAAATCTCCATTTCATGGGCAAAGCACTTGGCCTGACCTTGCCTTCTCAAGCAGAGAAGCACATCTGCAGCTGTATTTAAAATGGAAAATAAGTAATTGTGACACTCAACAATATATGCTTAAACTCACGGGGATAGCCTAAAAGCCAGCATGTAACAGTGAATCATGTTGTCTTGGTAAGAGCTAAAGGGCTCTCCCCTGCTCTAGTGATGACTAGAGCAGAGGAACTGGAGAGAACAGACAGACACTAGCCACGGTGTCACACTGAAACATCCCATGGGTTTTGCAGAGGGTTTTGTAGGTACAAGGCTGTACCTCACCAGATCTTTGCAGAATCCCCATCAGATAGCTGGCAGCCAACACTGGTATTATTAAGTGGAAAGGAAAAGGAAGATTTATTTTTGAAGAAATTTAAAGGAGGAACTTGTTCACTGTGAGTGTGACAGATCACTGGGACAGGCTGCCCAGAGAGGTTGTGGAGTCTCCTTCTCTGGAGACATTCCAGACCAATCTGGACATGTTCCTGTGTGATCTGCTCTAGATTCTGCTCGGGCAGGGGGGTTGGACTTAGTGATCTTTCGAGGTCTCTTCCAGCTCCTAATGTTCTGTGATTCTGTGAAAAGTTCCTTTATAACAATAATTGTTTGCAGACGTAAGTAAGGAAATTTTGAAGGAAATTTGTTCTATCAAACTGCTGTAGTTGGAAACAAATCCATCAGGTTTGCCAGCACACAAACCCTTCTTCACATCTGTATTGACCTGGCCATAGAGAAGAACTCACATCATAAGCCTAACCATTTAAAAACATGAGGTATTTGATACTCCTTATTTTTCTTTTCAAGCCAAGTATGAGTCTTGTTTTGTCGTTATTTTTTTTCTATTGAACCTACTGCTCCATAATTCCATAATTGATTCCTTTATAACGGGACAGGAGCAGACCATTGCTTCATAGGACCAGGATGTTCTCAAAAGGCTTCTTTCTGTGAAGCTGCAGTGGTAGGCTACCACCAACTCACTGCTAGCAATGATGACCTGCAGCAATCCAGAAAGGTTCTTCTCTTTTTTGCTCCTGGTGATTCTCTGTCCTCCACCTCCACCTGCTGAGCTCTATATTCTCTTCAGCAGAACTGTATTTCAAAAGGGTACTGTCCAGACATTTAAGTTCTGTACATCTGTTACTTAAACAAGCTAGTTTTATTTCAATGGGAAACTTCTGAATTGTGTATTTTAGGTATATGTTAAAATACATGGTGTAACATCATTCCAGTACATGCACAGTCACTACATTTTGTGGGCAGGCTGCTTAATTCATCCAAATGAGTAATGCCCTGAGTTTTAACAGTGCATGGGAAAACTCTTCTCTGGGAGATTCTGCTTTGCCATGGGAGAAAAAGATATGTACTCTCCTGGCTCAGCTCAGCATATTTCTGTTACCTTCTACACCTATTTCTGTTCCTCCACTACACAGGAATCCTGAGGCCTCTTGCCTAAACACGATGTGCAGGTGTCACTTAAGGCTGAAAGTCACCAACGAAACAGCATTAGGAAAACACTCATTGGTGTCATAACCTTCATTAGCTTCATTAGTTTCTGTCTAGTTGCACAGAAGTAGAAGCATTTCATATTAATGTGGACAAGCCCCAGACACATGGGCTTAAACCAGAATCCATTCTCGCCCGTGAGCAAGCTGGTCCGTGGCTGCTCAGCCTCACTACACTCTGCAAGTGAATTCACACCAGCAGCAGCACCCTCTCTTGGGAAATGATGGCAACAGGTAGTACTGAGCTTCCTTGAATTTACCAAGTAGTAAATTCCTGGTTTGCATGCCAGGAAAGCTGCTGATATGTTTGACTTCAGAGTGCTTTTTCTGGTCTCTGGACATTGATAATCGGGACGTCTACTCCTTGCCGTTGATTCACACACAGCCTGAGCAGCCATGCAGAGCATGGGCCAAGAGTCATCCCTGGTTTCGGGACAAGCAACATCCTTCTCTATCTCCAGCTCTGTCAGGGTGGTCTTTGCAGGGTGTAGGGAACCCAGATTTGGTTTCATCTGTCCCAAAAGCAGCACCAAGCTTCCAGCATGCCTCAGAAACAGCGTCTGGTGTACAGCAAATGCAAAGCTCCTATTTCAGAGGCAAAGGGAGGGGGAAGTACTGACCCATCCCTGGAATATTTCAGTATTACCTCAACAATTAGCAGTCTGGGCTACTAAAATGCCCAAGATGACTTTCTGGTGATTGAACGGCTGCAAGCACATGCTTTTAGCTAGCATTACAATGAAGTATTTACCGTCTGTAATTCTCCCACTTCCTTCCACACAGCCATCACACAACTGTGAATAAATAAAATTATACCATTGTGAGCTTAAAAAAAAAATGCTCTGGAATATATTCATAGTATGTGTCTTTGCAAATCCAGACAGAACAGAAAGCTTATTTTATCTGTCTGACGTCATCGCTCTGTCCCCTACTCTTTAGAGATAGGCTATCTATTCATTTTCCACCATCTAATAACAAAAAAGAGATGTCAACTAAAATAAGACATACTGTCAAACAAGCTGCCCCATTGTCTTATCTGCTAATGCAGCACTAATATGGCATGGCATCATTAGCATCCCTGTGCTCTGTGGCCACTGTTTCCGAGCCTGCTGCTTGTAATCTATAGCTACTGTAGCTATTGAAGAAGAGATTTTTTTTTGCCCGTTCCCACTCTCGCTCAACAAGCATTGTAATCATTTCTTCAATCAACAAGATAACCTGTGAGCATTGTCTCTGGGAGAGCTGGCAGCAGTAAGGACTGTTGACCTGCCTCAGCCTGGCTGAGCACACGAGTACACTGCCCAGGCACAGAAGGAGAACACGATCGTAGCACAGCTGCCGGGATGATGAACAGTCGGTTACAGCAAACTACAAACACCTAGCAGTGACAGTTATTTAGGTTCTGTTTCTCATCTCAGTAATGGCTGGATTTATTATTGGTTATCAGTTACAGTTTCTGAACAAGCTCTGCTGGAACTGGTTTCATTGGCCCCCATGTAAAAACACAGTCAAGACCCAGCGCATGCAGCAGCCACCCCCCTGCAGCCCCCTGTGCCGACAGCCTCTGGATTACTGTGTGGTTGTAACTCCCACTCTGGCTCCATTTTATTTTGTTCCTAATTTTGTCATTCAAACCAGACTGGAGGTGCTTGGAAGGAAGAGGAAAAATCATGTGCTCAATTCTAAATGGTTTCCAGTTGCAAGGGAAGGTTGGTTTAGACGATACGATGTTCACCTTTTGAGACAAGAAAGTGCAAGACCCATGAACGTTGCTTCCCTGAGTTAATTTCAAAACTGTGATAGATATGGAGGCATTAAAAGCTAAACTCCCTGCAGCTGTGAAACACTGCAGGGACAGGAACACAAAGAATCCATGCCCCAAGAACAGCAAGCACACTGCTTGCACTTGGGCCATTTGTGGAGATGGGACCAAAAAAGAGCTTGGGATGGGCGAAGCGGTGCTGCCCTGCTCCTGTGAGGGTGCCCGTGCCTTGCACTTGTGTGCACTCCCTACAGAGGGATCTCTACAGGCTGGATGGATGGGCCAAGGCCAATGGCATGAGGTTCAATGATGTGAAGTGCCAGGTTTTGCCTATGTGTTGACAACTCCAAGCAGTGTTACAGCCTTGGGGAAGTGTGGCTGGAAAGCTGCTTGGCAGAGAAGGACCTGGGGGTGCTGGTTGACAGCTGACTGAACATGAGCCAGTGGTGTGCCCAGGTGGCCAAGAAGGCCAATGGCATCCTGGCTTGGATTAAGAATTGTGTGGTGAATAGGCCTAGGGAAGCCATTGTCTCCCTGTACTCAGCACTGGTGAGTCCCCACCTTGAGTCCTATGTTGAGGTTTGTGCCCCTCGCTACAGAAAAGACACTGAGGTGCTGGAGCATGACCAGAGAAAGGTGATGGGCTGGGAAAGGGGGCAGGAGAATAAGTGTTTAGAGGAGCAGTTGAAGAAGCTCAGGGTGTTTAGTCTGGAGAAAAGGTTAAGGGCAGAAGTAATTGCTCTCTACAACTACCTGAAAGGTGGGGGTTGACCTTTTTTCCTTAGTGACCGGTGATAAAACAAGAGGAAATGGTATCAAGTTATGCCATTAAACTGGGGATTAGGAAAAACTTCCCAGAGAGGGTTGTTGGGCTTTGGAATGGGCTGCCCAGGGAAGTGGTGGGGTCTCCACCACTGCAGGGATTTAAAAGACCATTAGGTGTGGTGCTGAGGGACATGGGTTAGCAGTGGATGGCTGGCTGGGGTGACAGCTGGACTTGATGATCTAAAGGGTCCCTCCCAACCAAGACAACTCTGTGATTCTATGATTCTATGAAAGGGGAGAAGCTTTCAGACACCTCTCCAGTTTAAAACCTTCATAGGAGAAGGAAAGTTTTCTTAGGGTCTTCCAGACAGAGGAATAAAATTCTTAAAAATCCAAATATTCCAAGTACCTAGAGCAGGTGACTGGAATGCAGCACAACTTGGCATGAGGGGAAATTACCTCTCTCCTTCACTGGCACCAGCTAACAGAGGGCACAGTTGCCACTGGAGCCCCATGGCTGCACAGCTTCTGGGCATGTTGGACCCTGGCTGGTTAAGCAAATCCTGTAGCCAGAGCCACCTGCACAGCTGCAGGGCTGAGAAGGAGAAACATTTCTACAAGCAAAAGCTCTTGCTGAATGTACCATTGTTAAATGATGGAGACCAGCATTACAGATTGCAAGGGCAGTGCAATCACACTTTATTTCAGTCAGGGTTTTGCACAAGTCAGGCCTGGCCCCAGCATCCTTCACTGCCACTTCTGCTGAGACAGTCTCAAATGACTGCCTGGCCTGTGCAGTAAAGCGGGTATTTTATGGGAGGTGGAAATGCCATAAAGAGCAAAAAGGAATCTTCACAGAAAGAAAGTGGGAGGGAGCTTCCTCTGACAATGATAATAAACAGAATAATCTGCAGATAAAATAAAGAAGCAAAGTCAAATCCTAGTTCATTAAGATCGCTCAGGAAGGAGCCTAGGGCTGCAAACTGGATAGTTCTTGAAGACCCACAGAAAGGCTGGAGGAGATAAAAACACATTTAAAATGGAAAAATGTTGTTCTCAAGAGAGCTAAGCATGCCAGTCAAAAGGACACAAAAATACTGCACAGACATAAAGCAGCATGGAAGAGGAGTAACACTATTTTCCCTGCTTGTAAGTCAAGAAATGCATAGGATGCAGATATTTCCTTCTATTGATGCCCTAATGAGGTTCCTGAATAATACCTCCAGTATGAAACTTGCTTGTTCAACCACCAAATCACACAGTCAGAGACTTGTAGGAGCAACCAGGCATTTCTTAGCCTTTGCATGCTTACATTGTGCCTTCTGGCTACCAAAAATAACACCCATCTCCTACCTGCCTTTTTGGCCACAGACCTAAAAGTACTTTTTTGAAAGCCAGACAGCATTCAACCTCTCCTTGGGTGGCTGTGGAATCCACAGCAAACACCAGTGAAATAACTTGCTTCATCCTTTCAATGACAGGAAGAGATTATTGGACAGAACTGCCCAGAAATACACATACCTATATATGTATAGCTTAATATGTGTAAAGGATCCTTTGGTGTCTACTGAGACAAGCACAATGCCAGAATGATTTGGAGTCAGGATGCCTCCAGGGGAGGTGAGTCACTGAGCCCCATTAGATGTGAAATGCTCTTCCCCTGTCCCTCTCGTTGACTTCTGTATACAGAGAATCAAGCAGAAGCTTTGGGCCTGCCCAAACATGCTCCTCACCTATCAGGCAGCCACTGAAGTTAGCAGGAATACCACAGTCTCACTTACTTGGGCGAGTCCTTCAGACTCAAGCCTGAAGTTTGCAGACAAGTCCTGCCCCATGATCTCACATCAGAAACCTGCTGACTCACAGATTCACAGAAGTCAGGAGTTGGAAGGGAACTCGAAAGATCATCCAGCCCAACCACCCTACCTGAGCAGGGTCACCTTGATTAAATCACACAGGAACGTGTCCACATTGGTCTTTAATGTCTCCAGAGAAGGAGACTCCACAACCTCTCTGGGCAGTCTGTCCCAGTGATCTGTCACCCTCACAGGGAAAACATTTGTCCTTACATTCAGATGGAACTTCATCTACTCCAGCTTGGACCCATTGCCCCTTGTCCTGTCACTGGCCATCACTGAGAAGGGCCTGGATCCATCCTCCTGACACTCACCCTTTACATATTTACAGACATTAATGAGGTCACCCCTCAGTCTCCTCTTCTCCAAGCTGAAGAGCCCCAGCTCCCTCAGCCTGTCCTCAGAAGGAAGATGTTCCACTCCATCATCTCTGTAACCCTGCACTGGGCTCTTTCAAGGAGTT
>VXBZ01000415.1:23118-39860 GCA_013399135.1 Heliornis fulica | reverse complement strand
CCTGGGGTGCATCCCATCAGGACCCATGGATTTATGGATGTCCAGATGGCCCAACTGATCCCTGACCCAGTCCTCATCAACCGAAGCGACTCCTTGTTTATTCTGGCTTCTTCTGGGACTTCTGACATCTGTGGCTCCTGCAAACAGCCTCCAACAGTGTAGACAGAGGCAAAGGTGGCATTCAGTAACTCTGCCTTCTCACTGTCCTCAGTCACCAGAGCACCCACCTCATCCATCAGTGGGCCCACACTGCCTCTAACGGTAGTTTTGTCTGCAAAAAATTGACTGTTTTGTCAGTCACCACCGTGCAGAAATACCAATGGATACCCTCCATGAAGGCACTTTCTGAAGTCCATTAAATCATTCAATCAGCTGGGTGTCACACACCCTTGCTCACATGTGGCACGAGAGGATCCCTTTGACTCAATCTGATAAAACAGCCACTGCTGTGACACTGCTTCTGGCTACAGACAGAAATGCAAACAGCGTGTATACTACCAGACAGGCTCTATTTTCAAATTTATGGTTTTTTTTTTTAAAGCCCATGACCTAAGTGCCCTCCTCCCTCAGCTCTCTGCTTGCTAATGCACCTGGTTAGGGCTCCCACCAACACAGATATTACCATCACCCCCATTTTCCAGGTAAAGAAAAGCAGGGACATCCTTAGACATCCTACCAGGTTTTGGTAGGATGTCTAAGGCTAGCAAAGAACCATCTTAACCTCTGCCTGACAGCTGAATGATGGGTGGAAGACTGTAGAGGAGGGTAAGGCTTCAGGGTAGCACAGCTGCTTTCCCTACTGATGTTCTCACTAGGACTGGCACTGGAGCAGCAGATGTATGCTGCTGATGTACTGCTGGGCTCTTCTGACAGGCACTGCTCTCTCAAATCCTCATTTTATCTTGGCTTTCTCTTGCTTTTTTTCCTCTTGATTTCTTATCTGAAAGCTTCCTATGATGGCTGTGAAGAAACTCTGAAAATATGGGTATCTGATGCTACAGGAGTCAGCAGAGAGCCTGGGAAAGGAACAAAAGGCTCAGAGAGGTTTGAACAGTCCCATTCATCTCAGCGAGAGGCTAATTCTGAGGCACAAGCATCAAGGTATCGATGATGATTACAATCCCCATCCTCATACAAGAGGGAAAATGGAAAGTTACTGGTTTGCATTATTTATGCTTCCTACCTCTACACTTGGGTGATGTTCAAAGACACCTCCACCTATTTTTCCCCACCTAAATGGGGCTGAACAAACAAAATGTGTACAAGAAGTTAACGGAGCAGGAGCTACGCTCGGGGTGCTCAATGAAAGACAGGAAACATGCAGACAGAATTTAAACAACTCCACACAAGCTGGGGGGACCACTGCAGATGTCAGATGTCACTCAGGCCACGTTTCACCTGGCAATATGTTACTTTAGTGAGTGGAGATGGAGAGGCACTTCCACCTTTTGCTAGCTCAGTCTGACCCCAGCCATGGACTCTGCACTCCCTCCTGTGTAAACACAGTGTTCAGGGTGTAATCCTCCCTTCTGAGAGCTATTTCCAGAGGAGCAGGTATTCTGACATTGGCTGAAGAAATGAGTCTCAAGCTAAGATCCCCACTGTCCATCTACCCAAGGTTCAGCTTTCTGCAAACCTTCAAAGCTGTCAGAAGGGCTGGAGACAGCCTCTGGGATGACTGCAGGAACAGCATAACCACATCAGTAGAGTTTCTCCCAGATCATCAGGTCTACAGCAAAACAAGCAGAATTAAAGTGTAGGAAATGAGATGAGTCCCCAGCTCTGCCCTGACTCTGGCTTTTCACATCAAGCATGTGAAGGGTCTGGAAGTTTCCACCAGAATTGTGTCTGTTAGAAAGTATACTCCATCAAACATGGCAAAATAAAGGGCAGGTAAAATCCTTGAGGTCCATGAGAGCTTCTTTGGGGTTGGAAAGAAATCTAGCTGGGAGCTTTAGCAGCAGCATCCAATCCACCTGACATCCCAGTGACACAGCAAACTGGGTGTTTTCCATTGCCTTTCCAGTGCACCTCTGGGCAAGTAGTTTTACAGATCTGCACTTGTCTTTGCTTCTGTCATTTGGTTTGAGAGTGTATGGCATCACTGGTGGTGGCTACAGGTAAGGACATGGAGAGGCCCTTGTCCTGGCTGCTGGAAGAGGAATGACTGTTCCTACAATCCATTTTTTGCCTTACTTCCAGCTTTGATAAGTAACTTGCACTGCACAGCTCTCATTTTCAAGATACTGTCAGCACTGTTCTTTCCAGACACATAAAGCAGATAAAGTGTCTGATTAAAAAACAGATCCAAAAGGCTAAATCCAGCTTGTATAACAAACAACTGGCAAAGATATTCAATGGAGACCTGAGGTTTTTTTTCACTTATACTTTCAATGGCCAAGTGCATAATGACCATGTACAGTTCTATAATTTCAGGCTCTGTGGTTAGTAACAATCCTATTTTACACATTTTTTTGTTCATCTAATTAGCAGTAAGGATCCTTGAGCATTGACCATTAAATTTTATTACCCACAATCAAGTTTTCATAACAGAATAGCAAAAATGTTTGCAAAAAGAGTATCCATGGAAAAAAACATACATCACATGCATCACTGCAAGGAAAAATTGGGACTTTCCTCAAATTCTGAGCTGTTCCTAGATGGACAGCATCTTTGATTAAAATCCTCAGCCTGATTTTGCTTGGGGGTATGTTTTCACAAATCTAAAATTAATTATTTGACTCTAGAATAACTCTGCATCCCTACTGGCTTAATTACATCCAGGACCGAATTTGGCTTCAACAAAAGTATTCAGGTCCACTGTTTCCTCAAGACATTCTCATTTTTCTGTCCCTTTTCTGTAACTATAATAAAGGAATGGGTTTGTATTTAGTAGCTAGTTTCAGCCAACACATACATGAAAAAATAAATGAAACAATCACTTCTTTACACTGATGAACTAAGGCTAAATTCCTCTCAACATACCAAGGTTATGTTTCCTGGGCTCTGTGTTCTGAGATGCCACAATGGACCAGACATACCTTTTTGTTTCATGCTACAATACTGGTAGCCTGGCTGCCTTTTCCCAGACTCTTCAGTCCCTGTTTCTCTGAGATTTTCATCCCCTGCTCATCAAATCTTGCACAGCACAGCTCTCAAGTGGGATGACAGATTTGGCACCAATGTTCCTGTGCCCTCCAGCACTCTGAGGAGCCCTTGCATTCTCTTTTTTTAGCTGGATTTTGCTGTCAGTGAGCACCTCTTTTCCATTTTGTCTAAAACACTTTAGGCCAGTTGTTTGCTATTCACTTTCTTGTTTGCCCTGCTCTGGTCCAGCAGGTCTGGCTCCTTCCTTCCAGAGGTGTTTTCAGAGCTACAGTTCAGGTCCATCTTCACTGACATCCAATCAAAACACTGTAGCACAGACCTTGCTATCAGCAAGCACCTTGGGGAACCACAAATACCATCTCCACCCTCAGAAGCACAGCCAAACAGCCACATACATGTTCTCCAGCTTTCACACAGGCAATGTGCAAGCACAGAAAACCATAGGGCATCAGCCACACCTACAAAGGGTCCCCTGGTTTAGGTAGCAACAGTTAGTTATTCACCTATCTGGCTTTATCTATGTGAGCATGAATTCCACCTTCCTCCAGACAGTGAGCTTGTTGCCAGGACAAGGAACTCATCCACTCCTTTGCCACCCTTTCTCCTTGCAAGGGGTGTTTCATCTGGAGTGAGAATTAGTGCATCTCGAGAATGTCTCCTGTTTCTTAAAAGACACACTCAGTCCTCTACAATTAATTCATTCCATGTCAGCTCAGTAAGGGTCCCCTCTGGATGAAACCAAGCACTTTTGTGTTTGTCAGAAATGAGTTACACAGATTGTTTTGGGGTTTTTCCCCAATGGTTACCTAAAGGTTTCTGTGGTGAGGATGAATAATGAAGGGGAGGGTGGCTATAAGCCCTGGGCTCTACCCATATTATCATGGTGACTTCAGCCCTTCCCTCTGCTCTGCTTTTGCTCCAATCTCTACCTTAAAATAAATAAAAGAAGTGCTGGCTGCTGACCTGACTGACCTTGGCATGATCTCAGCCTGTACTAGCCGTGCTCCTGCTCCTCTCACTGCCCCAATGATGGCTGCTTGCCTTCTGCCCACATGCTCCTGCAGTAGAGGGGCAGCGAACTGCTACAGCCCTTGCACCTTTCTCCAAGGCTCCAAGTGGAATTTATTCAGACTATGCAGTTTGGAAGGATTCCAAGCTGCAGATGCTTTTCTACCTCAAGTCTTTCTTTTTCCTTCTAGTACTCTGGATTTTCTTTCATCCATGAGGTGTCACGGAACAGTCCACCCTCGTTTAGTCATGGAAGACTTATTTTCCCTAGCAAAATCAAAATGTTTTGCTAAGGGTATATTCTGGACCTTGAAACAGTGGTTTGTTTTTTTCTGTATTATTGTTCAGTTTCCCCTTGCTTGTGCTTTGAGTCTTCTGTGGTGGTTCTGATGGCAGCAGCACTCAAGCTCGCTCTCAATGAGCGGTGTCCCACTTAGCGAGGTGCCTGCTGAAGCCAACAAACCTGCTCAATGTATTGTGCTAACACTAACACCAGTCCCAAATCTCTCCTGACTGAGCCACGACACTGTGCATCACCCTCAAAGGTAGCTACAGGAATGAGGGCTCTGGGTCTAAGAAGCTGGACTCCTCCATGAATTCCCCTGTATTTCAGGGGAGCTACTGAGTGTCCTTGCAAATCCTCAGCAGGATGTCCAGGTTGTTATGCCCTGACCATGGTATCTAGCTATACTGTTTCTACAAATGTTACCTGGCTGACATTTCAGGTTGAAAAAGTCAGATGCTATCTATATGTTCCCCAAATTTCATTCTGGACTTCAACTTTCTGTAAAAGAAAATGAGGGGCAGTGATAGCTCTAGGGATCCTGCATTCCTGCCAAGGATCCTGCAGTTGGAGCTGCCCCAAGACAAGCAGAAACCCTGCACCAGAACCTGTCACCGGCAGCGAACGGAGAGCTGGCATGAAACCTTCCACATACCTCAGCTATACTGGAAGCCTCCTTAAAGCCTGAAAATGGTGAAACCACTCAAACAAGCAAGCAAGCAAACAAACACCACCTCTCCCTGGGGGAAAACCCCAAGATTACCTACTGTGGTTTGTGTAGTGTTTGATGAGGACTAAAGCCACTGCACCAGTCCCGGGAACCAGCCAGCCTCCTAAATGGGGCAGGGACAATGAAGCTGTTTGTTTGTCATCCCGAGGCTGAACGGCAATGACATTTCTGTTGCAGTGCAGTAAAAGGTTAGCACTTGCATAAGCTGATAGATGTGAAGTCAAGGTGGCTCTATGGATTACATTAGCATAGGGCTGCAAGTCCTTAGGGCACACAGAGAAGCCTCAGTAAGCAACAGGACTACAGCATCGCAGCTGAAAATGTCTTGGGGAAAATCCTCCCTTTACGCGCGGAAAAAGCAGGAGAAGATCTTGGGGTGTTTGGAGTTGGCTAGGAGGAGGGCAAAGACACACAGCAACCTGACAGGGAGATGACTGTTAACATGGGAGACACCTTTCCCATGATAGTGTTACTTTCCATAAGTGGAACAAAAAGATAAAGTTCTGGAAACGGTGTCTCATTGTAACACCTGCGTGATTGGATGAAGAGGTGCTTTAATTAAAGGCCTTTTTTTATAGCAGGCTGTAACAAAATATTGTGAGAAAGCGAGTAGCTGATAGCTGGCTCTGAGATTTCAAGTAACCTTCTCCTAATTAAGTCTGTATATATACATATATACACCATCTTAGTGCTAGAAAATACTTTGAGATCCCCTTTCTTTTAACTTCCTTTTCTGGTTTCCTTTCTAGTGTTAGTAACGTACTATGCTCTTCCTCCACCTTACTTCAACCAAAGGAGAGCCAAATTGTTTCAAATGCATCTTATGCACCTTAAGTCCAATTAGACTTAGGCATATTCACTTGTCTTGCTGACTTCAGTGATGTAACTGCTAATTGCATGGGTAAAACTGTAAAGAGAAGCCACTGCTCTGGACTCCTTCCTGCTTCGTTACACTGGGCTGATGCCAATGACTAGACTCACCAAATTAAAACTCTCCTCCAACCCAGCAGGAAAGGTATTGCAAAGCTTTGGAAGCACATCAAAGTATCTCCATGCCTTGCTCCTCGTTTCATGTACCACCGATGTAGTCTATCACATGCTGCTATTGAAGTTCTTCAGTTCTCACCCCCAAAGCCTGCTAGGCTTTGAGGGAGTCTATTGTCACTCTCACTTTTGGACTCTATCTTCCCTGCTCAGCACTCCCCAAAAAAAGCAAGAGAAGAGAACAAGTGCTGGTTGAGGATTATGTATGTCACCAGTGCTTTTCTGGGCTTGGATGTGTGCAGCAGGGGAGCTTCAGGACCAAATCAAGCACAGATTTGCAGGACCATCTCCTGGAACCTTCACTACCTGTATGCAGAAATAGGATGCCTTGCTAACAGGAAACACTGGGTGCTCTGCAATGGCTGTACTGACTTTACCCAGGTGGGTAAAGATGATGTCTAAGTCATGGTATGTTCCTGGGCTGTGACAAACACAGATAGGATTCTTTATGGAAACAATCACATGCAGTGGGATTCTAGAATTTCCCATGGAATAATGCTATGCTTTCCTGTCCCAGAAGGTCTCCCCAGCTCTCCACATGAGAGGCAGTGTCAGCAGTCCTACAAACACTTACTAGGCTAGTCTATTTTAGTATTTAGTATTTAGTATATTTATTATTCATCAGTTCTCAGACACTTGTGCAAAGTGCAGTCACCCTCTATACATCTATGAAAATGGAGATGGTCAAACTAAAAAAAAAAAACCTTGTGGTATTCCAACACCCTTCAATGTCTCCAGCACCCTCATTATGCAGAGATGGTCAGACTATCTAGGCTAGAAAAAAATCTGCAGCCTGAGGAGGCTGTTCCCACAGTTTATTCTCTTTAGGACCAACCTGGTGCTCTTGATAATGTTAATTGATCCATATGGACGCAACAGGAGTGTAGGATAAAAAACAGTATATCAGGCCTCTGGATCCAACCCAAGATAAAAAAAAGAATGAATTTAAATGAGAAAAGAGTAGGTCTACTTATGTGTTGGTTAATTTGGAAACAAACCAGTACTTTTGAATAGCATCAGTTAACCATGATATTTATAAGTGATCTTTGCTATAAAAGACTTTGCTTCCACTGAAGAGAAGGCCCACCCATATTCTCAACTTTTCACCTCTGCAGATTAGAATTCAGTTATTTACCCCTGCTTTGGGCTGACCTTAGTAGCAATAAGATTGACACCTATGTAACTGAAAATGGAAGACTGCCCCACAGCTTGCTAAATTCCTTATCATCCAGAAAGAGACAAAGAATCAATCTGCCTGCTTGCTTCTTCTACAGACTTGTACAGGAGCTTCTCCTACAAACTCTCTCACTTGGTTCTTCCGCCTAAGAGGGCTTCATAATTATTTCATAAAAATCCTACTTGATGTTTCTTTCTTCCCAACTGTCAGTCCCACTTTAGTGCTGGGTATGTTCAATGTTGAGTTTGAGCTGGTCATAGCAACACAGTATGTGCATGTGCAATTAATGGTCTCCGTAGGAAGCCAGCCAGGCTTTGTGCCCCCATCTGATCTACTGATTCTCGAGTTCCCATTTAGTACACACAACAGAGTATTGTATATGTCTGGGCTATAAAAGAGGGTTAAGATGGGAATCCATCCATCCATCCATCCATCCATCCATCCATCCATCCATCCATCCCAAAATCTACACAGCATGTTCCCTTGTGGAACCATGTTATTAGTAGCACACTGTTCTCTTACTTCTGAACTAATAAACCAAGCTGAGTGACAGCTTTGTGTGGCACAGCATCAAGGAAGCAAAAGGCCTGGCTTTGACTTCTTGAACTTGCAGAAGCATGGGCATGCTTCTGTGTTTCTCTTTCTTTGTTAAATGGGTGACACTGATGATCTATCCTAACTCCATGCTAAGAGGCTCAATCCAGAAAGCAGCTTTAAACAGCCAGTGCAATACAAGCATAGTATTAATGCCGTTTAACATGCTGCAGATTTTCCAGAAACTAACAAAACCTAAAAGTCTAGTTCAATTTCTTCTGAACTCTGCATTTCATCTGTAATGCTCAACATTTAAGCATGGGCTACAAGCCCAGGCCTTGCTGTTGTGTGACCACACACTGCTGCGAATGCACTCACACACCGTTATCACTTGGAAAGGGAGGAAACCCTGTGCTGTAATGTGTGCAAGGTACTCAGCTTGCCAGTACTACCAGAGGGCATTCCAAGAGAGCAGGCTCTCAGGCTCAAGCATCAGGGTCTGGATTAAGATCCACATCCTCTGGCTGCCTGAATTTCCCTACAGGCACTACAGAAAGTGGGAGACCAGTTTAAGAGCCATTACTGGCAAAAACGTGCTTGGCCAAACATCCAGGAATAAAAGAGCCATTTGTAGAACCTGGATCAGGGTCTGAAATGTCTATAAACAACAAGATCCATCTAACAGTGTAGTTGCTGTGAATAATCTGGCAGCAGCAGAGATTTGACAGCTGTCGGTGATCTTATCGTGGTTCCAATGTAGGAACATTCAGGCACAGGATCCTCTCACAGAACTGTAGCCACAATGCTGCAAGTTTGATGGCTGAAGGCCTTCATCCAAGCAGAATAACCCAATTAGAAGACTAAAAGGGCACTGCCATGAAAGAGGCTACATAGCAGGATGGAATCAGGCCTCTGTGACTCTGTGTGGAGCAACTCCTTGGTTCTCTTCACCTCAGCCTGTCCCAGTGCAGGACATGGCACACAGTTTTTATCCAGCCATTTGTAACTCCGTGCTTACTGAGGTCTGAGCCTGAGCACGAGCCCAAAGCCCTGGGCTGAGTTAGCCCCCACTCTGGGAAGGACAGAAAGATGCTTCTGAAGAGGTCACCTTCACAAGTCACCTGCCATGTGGGTGAAGGCAGGTGTCCCTGATCCACATAAGCACCTCCGGCACTGAGGGGAAGCTCTGCGTGCAGAACCAGGAAAAAAAGAAAGGCTCTGATCCTAAAGAAAAGGGAACACAAAAAATAGCCCTGAATGGACCAATTCTGCACAGGTCAGTGTCACAGCAGAGGGAGCTTTGTTTCTATTTGATCCACACCTACATGGGAAGGTCATGGCAGAAACCCTGCTCCTTTGTTATATCCCAGATATTTCACCCTGAATTTTTATGCCATCAACTATTTGGCCTTAACAAAGGATGAAAATAAGCTATTCAGAGGACAGAAAGAACATCTGAACATCCCTCTTCTCCCCACCCCCCAACACTTCCTTTCATCTTCAAGCAGGGATCCAAAGTTCTGTGAAGTCATTGGGAATTTTTCCATTTCCCACTGTTTTTTCTGTGCCTGGCTCTTATGTCCAGAGGGTGCCTTCAGATTTCGTCAGCAATTCAACCTGTGGCCAGTCCCAGGACAAGTGGATTAGAGCCATGTTTCTCTTCAGCTTAGCCTTGGACTGGTCTCTGAGGAGGGACCAAATAGAGCTAATACTACTGACAAATGTGATCTTTCTTCCATCCAAGAAACACCAAACAGACTTTGGGCCAGGCCCACCCTTGTGCTGGTGGCTTCCATCCCAGCATTTCCTTTGCTTTGCCCAGCCCTCTGCTGACTGAATTAAGTAAGTACCAGGTTCTTGGCTTCACTAGATGCTCCATTTTGCATAAATAATTACAAACTTCTGGGGCTTGGTGACTGTTATGTTTGATAGGCAGGAGTGACATTTTGGGAACCTGCAAGATTTTTGTAGGAAAACATTTTCTGTCCTTTTCCATTCATGGGCACATTCCTTTCTTTGGCAAAAGCAGAGGACAACACAGAAAGATCTGCTCGTATTTGTGCTACCTGACCCGCTCCACGGATGTACAGCCAGTGCAGATGGACTAGTTTTGACTGGAGATTGGTTGGAAACTCTTGCAGGAGAAGCTAGAAGACTTTGGAAACACTTCTTCCTCTCACCCACTGCACCATCCTGCGTGTATTACCTTCAGCCAAGCCACTCCTCAGCTTCTTTCCTTTCCCAACCTACTTCAGTCAACCAGGGGTTCATGTGGCTTCTACGGACAGCAATGGGTTTATTTTTGGGAGGGGTGTCTACCCTCGCTAATTACATTTTGTGCCAATAGCTGATGTGATGGTTTGTTGACTGCTGATATTCATACCCGTGTCTTTGACAGGCGAGGCGCCCACTCACCAGCTGCTCAGCCTGTTTGATTAGGTTACAGACGGGGTGCAGGGAAAACTGCAGGAGAGGATGTGAGAGTGAAGCTACTCTGCCTGTGTGCGCAGGCGCGCGTGCCTGTAGGACCATAACATATTGCTCCCTGTCACCAGCTCTTCATGGAAGCTCAGCAGTGTGTGTGTGTGTGTGTGTGTGTGCACACCAGCATCAATCCCAGTATATGGTGAAGAAGCACAGGGAGATGAATAGATATCATCTCAAACTTGGCGTGATTTCAGGATCAATAGAAGCCCACAGACAAATGTCAGAACATTTGCCCTAACACTCCATAAACACAGAGCTCCAGGTTCAAACAGAGATGTGCATTTTAAGGCATACACTTGTTTTAGACCTCGAGTATGAGAAGCCTGAAGCCCTTTCCCAGCTAAAGGGTACAACCCTTGGCTGGGTTAAACTTGTGCCTCGTATCTGTGGCACGGTGGGTGACACCCAGGGTCTGTCAGGAACAGGGACATGGACCTGCGGTATCTATCTCCTGCTGTGCATCCCCCTACCAGCAGAAACTGGCAATGGGGTGACTGTCAGAACCTCAGGGGAGCTGCTATCCCCGATGAGGGAGGCTGCTGGGGAGCAGGGCTGCTGCCTGAGCAGCCCTTTTCTCTCCAGCCACCCCTGTGGAGGTTCTGGGCAGCGTCAGGTTCAGATATGGCCCTCACGGAGTTTCCCAAAAGCAAGTCTAGTCTTTGTTTTCTTGATGAAGAAACAGGGAAACAAGCATGTAGGAGAAGTAAATTTAGGAAGACTTTTAGGATTCTTCAGAGACTCAGATGCTCTTCCCAAATGAGGCTCTCCTTGATGGTGTTATACAGGAAAGAAAGATCTAGATAAATGATTTTGGCTCTAGTCTTAAATATACTTCAGGACCTTCACATTTTTTGTTCAAACATTTTCTATGTTCTCCTGCCTTCTTCCTCCTCCCTAGGTCAGGTTTATACTTCTTTCACCAGTGTAACCCCTCCTGTACCATTTGAAAATCCATCTCCTGCCACAGATGCTTCCCTTTGCAATACCCTTCCCATCTGTCCCTTGGAGACTCATCTCAGTGCCCCTTGTCCATTTATTCAGTGACTGTGTCCCTGCCTCTAACTCAACCTCCCGAAAGGGGTGAAGACTCAGTGACAAGGCACTGACATCCTAGGAATCTTTATTTCTCTTGTTCCCATTAGGAACAATGTTAGGGCATTAGGGGAATTTTATTAACCTGGAGGTCCTTCCACCTAGAAGCTTTCAAATACCCCAACACACATAATATAGATATTTCCATTAACTGCAGCTCCAGGCTAAGTAAGAGATCAGCACCTCCATTTCATAACACAGCACAAACCAGGACAAACAGGACAAAGACTGAATGAAAGAGTGGAATTATTTCATCTCCTTGTCTCAGCCAGAACTCCGAGCCTCAAACGGCTTCATCCTCTCACTGTTTCACACAACAAAATCACTGCAGATTCCTATGTTAATCCATTAATACCTGTGAGAGCCAGCTGAAATCTCTACTCCAGTTATCATTCTGGAACCAAAACACCCAGTAAACACTATTCCATAAGTTCTATTCTTCCCTCTTTATTTTACCGAGGAGAAAGTGAATTGCTGTTTTAGCAAGCTACGTGTGTTGTGGGAGTACATAGCAGAGATTAGACCTGTGGTCCTTCTATTCCAGGATGTTATCTCCTGGCATGGGCAGCAGCCTGTGTCCACTGCATCTGCAGTGACTGTGCCCTTCTGCACCCTCCCTGTCCCTGGCAATTCACTGTGCAGAGAGCCAGAGGTGCAGAGAACCAGACCACTGTGTTTCCTACCCACTGTTGTTTGTCGTGAACTTGTCTCATCTTTTTCAACCTGCTATGTTTCTGTCCTCCACAGCATCCTGTGGTAATGAGCACTGCAATTTAATTAGCAGACATGATAGGAAACACATCTGACTATTCAGGTGCTAAAGTCAGTCATTACCAAACAGAGGATCTCTGATCCCTCTCTAAGGATGCAAAAAGAATGCATGTGACATGCAAGGGGCCAGGAAATTGTTTCAGTCCTCACTGGAACATGTTTACTGCACAAGAAGGAGGAGACAAACTGAGAGAAGGGAAAGGGAAGAAGAGACAAAGTAGCTTCCTGACCTGGCTCCAGAGACTGAACTGATAATAAATAATACCTGTCTAACAACAAAAGTCTCTGATGACGGCCACTGGGACCAACACTGCATAAAACCTGATGTAAAGAAAATATAAAATGGAGAAATGAGTCTACCTGCCACTCACACATGATAGATATATACTCTGTCTGCTTGGCTCCTGTCTTCACAGCCATCACCTCACAGAAGACACAGCAGAGAGGAGATGCCATACCTAGGGCCATGCTTCACTCTAAAGACTCCTCATTGCCTTTCAAAGTCTCAGGAAGAGCACAGGTTTTACACTGAACAACTCCACACAACAGCAGAGCATCCTCTCTTTACCATGACAGGAAAAGTGGCCCAAACAGGAGGCAGGTTAGCTGGAAGAGAGGCAGAGCTCTAGGGAACTGATCCTTGTGCAGCAAAAAGGGACCAGCCCAAGCTCTCCTCGTTTCAACCCTGGATGCCAGCAGATTTTTTGCTTCCCCAAGAGGGAACCTAACATTACTTACCCTGGAAACGCACTGAAGCATAATAGCTCTGACAGCTGAAAGGGATAAACAGAAATTCTGCCCCAGCTTCCCAGTGACTGCAGTCTTCCACACAGAGACAGCTCCATCTCTCTATGCCTTTTAACTGCCCTGGGCCTGGGTGTTCAAAAGAGACTGGCAAGATGCTCTGTTATTTGTGCCTACTGCTCATCTCCTTTGGCAGGCAAACCAAACGAGAATAGCCTTTGCCTTGCTCTGATTTTGTGCTGGAGACTCACCTAGCTAAGGAAGAAACCTCCAGCAGTTTCAAAGCCACTGACTTGATCTGGTACTTCTTAACCTGAACCAGGAGCCAGGTTTGGATCCTTCTGCAGTTATACCAACACCACACTGCTCTCCAGGAGTTTGGGTTCAGGAACTTCCAGGAATAACTCCCCAGCTCATATTTTTCCCCAAGCTGGATATCGTAGAGACTACCAATCAGTCACCAGCAGGACCCTGCCTCTCTGAGGCCGGCAGTGTACCTGTTTCCCACCTCTCATAGCAGGCATTTAAATGTGCCCCAATGCAGCATTCAACACCAGCCTACTGACCTTTGTACCAGGCTGTCAGCCCAAGCTACTGGAAAGCTCTGCTGGCTCCCAACAGTTGCATTTAGGCAATCATTTTGTACAGGTTCCTCTCATTACCAAAGGTAAAAGACTCTGCAAATCCAGCCCTGAGTTTCTGATGGTTGAATCCTGCTGAACTTGCTCATCATGTCATTATAAATGCTTCATCCTTGAGGCTGGCTATTCTCTGCTCTCTCATGTTTTCCTTTTTCTCTCTCTAGCCAGAAATGATTTACATGTTTGTTTACTCTAAGCTACATTCATCTGAGTCATTCAGCAACCCTCTACCCACAATCATATTACAGCAAATTTTGAATTGGAGTGTCAGTGAGTGAATATTGTGCTGCTGTGAGAATGGGAGGGGAGATGGGGGGAATATATAAATTCTGGGCCAGATTTTGTCACTGGGTTTCAAGAAGAACTGACCTTTGCCACAAACACGTCAAAATTCAACAGCATCATAATCCCCCGTGTTCTACATTACTTCATAAAGATGTAGAAACTCCAGGCAAAGGAATTACTCTGTATCTACACCCATGTAACATTTAGTAGGATTTGGCTCATTTCGTATAAATTATACTACTGTACTTGTAGGAATAATCTTTTCTGTTTCAAACTAATTTTAGACACCCTTGAGTGGTGATTATCAAGCTCTTCCATCTGTTGTAGGAAAAAGAAATATTATTTGCACATAGCTTTTGTTCATTTTCTCCTCTGAGGTATGTTTTCGAGAACTGTATCTCTCGAAAACAACGTAATCATATTATTAGCCAGACTCATAACTCAGCTGACAGCACCTTGTCTGTTAAACCCACAACATGAAAAGACCTCAGAATTTACATTAAAGGGGTTTTTTTTAAGGTTGTCTGAAAATCAATCTTTGTGGAAAGCAAGCTAGCCAATGAATTTTGTGCCTTGTGTTACCTCAGATGCAATTCTGAGTAGAAACTATTCAGAGGTTCTACCAAAGCAGATGTCGAAGAAAAATAACAATCCCTTTTGAAATGCATGTTGCAAAACCAATGAGCTCTCGGTATGCCAGAATGAAAGAGATGTGCATCAAAACATAAAGAATTCTCTCAGAATCCTAGTAATAAAAATAAGAAATTCAGTTAATGTTCTGCATACTTGAAAGATAAATTAAAGCTGATGTATCAAAGTTCGTATCAAAGTCAGGACCTTTTCCATCTAAGTACATTTCACAACAAACCAACACCTAGACCTTTCTCTTTGCTTTTAACGCTAGAAATGTGCCCTGTAGCAGTATCGGTGATACAGTGTTTCCCTAGGGAGACTGGCTCCTAGCCCATAGCGTATCGATCGTTGCTGTACCTCACAATAAAAGTACAACCAGCTGGAACTGCAGAACCACACTATGGAGGGCAGTGGACTCAGTTTGGTGGCATAGTCAGGGTAAGCTCTTTCATGCCTTCATCCACCACCTACAGCCTAAATGGTCTAGGACTGAAGTGCTTCCCCAGATGATTACTGTCAAGGTAAAGAAACTGGGAGCAAAGAATAAAGAGTGACACATCTCATTACATCCAAATGCAATGATCACTTCCAGTGTGATCACATCCAATGTTAATTTTTTTCCCCCTTTACTTAAGAAATGACACTAAATTCCTTTTTAGGAGAGTATAACTCAAGAAAATAGTTCATTTTGAGAAGGAGCAGCTCCTTTTGCTTTGGAGCTGTTTGAAGACATTTGGCTACAGTGCATTCAATAACCTGCCTAAAGATACTACTTCAACTTCTGAAAAGCATTTTTTAAACAGCAATATAGTAATTTTCATTTACGCAGTACCTCCCTGGCTGCAAAGTGTTCTCAAGGGCTTCTGAGTAGCTTCACACAGCCCTGAGAAGCAGCAACACTGAACAAGCCATATTTTACGGAGAAGGGAAGCAACACTGAAGATCGTGAGACTCGCCCAGAAAGAGGCAAGGACGTCCACAGAACAGAAGCAAATAACCCTCCTCAAATCTTCTCCCACGGGGACATGCACACACACAGAGGCACTATAACCACATGACCATCCTCTTCCCAAAAATCTTCCCCTCCACCTCCTCTTGCATTCTGCACAGGGTGCCGCATTACATAAGCCTGCTTGCAAGGAGGTGCACCTGACACAAAACTTAGGGTTTACACCCGGCCAGCAAGAAGATGAAATGGTTTTTTTTATAACACATGGAAAAGTTAAAAGGAAGTGCTCAAACGGACTGGAAGTTCAAGGCGACATTGCTCCCTCGCAGCAGCAGCGAGCGTGCAAGCCTTCATACATGACTGTTCACCCATGTTACCTAGAGCATGTAGAATCTAGTGGAAGACTTGCACATTTCCATATTCATAACCATGACTAACAAATCTGTTGTCGATGCCACCAAAAATATCGCGCAAGCAGCATGTTTTTATACCAAAGAGAACCCTGAAGTCACGTCTCCATAGTAAACAAATGAACTTACAGAGTCTGGAAAATCAGCCCTGACTTTTTCCTTTTTTAATTTTTTTTTTTTCCCCCGGCTGCGGAATTTGATAAACTACAAACGGCAAGATGCCCGGCAGCCTGCGGACCGCGGGGACGCCAAGAGAGGCGTTTCTTCTGCGAGCATCCCAGCGGGGCACAGCCCCTCCGATACCACCGATACCTTGCCCGGTCTGAGGCTTCGCGGGCCGGCGAGACCCGTCCAAAGGATGCTCTAATTAATGACAACTGGCGTTCAGCCCGTACACGTGAGGATGCCGGCGGCTCACAGCTCCGCGCCGCACGTCCTCTCATTTAGCGCAAGGACGACTGAAATTCGGCGCCGTCCCTCAGGCTCCGAGTCCCGGCGGGGGCCGGTAACTCCCGCGGGGAAGCGTGGCCCGGCCGCCCCGGCCCTGCGGCACCGCGGCCGCTCCGGCGCTGCCAACTTCAGCCGGAGAAACCCTCCGGGCCGGGACAAGCGGGTGCTTGTGCCCGGGCGGCGGGGGAAGGATGGGGCGGGAAGGATGGATGTAGCGGCCCCGGTCACACGCGGCTGGTGCGCGGCGCCAGGGGACGCGGGGCGAGGGGGGGAATTACACAGCCGCGGCTCCAAGTTCGGGCAGCCCCGAGGGGGCTTCTCCGCCCGCTCCTCCCGCCCGGCCTCGCCGCCGAGGGGCCGCTCCCCGCGCAAGGTGCGCTCCCTCCCGTCCTCCCC
>VXBZ01000415.1:0-22111 GCA_013399135.1 Heliornis fulica | reverse complement strand
ACATGCACATCCACCCCATCCACACGCACAACTACAGACGCACACATCACCTACACCCTTCCTCACCCTGCCCCGCCTTGCCCCAAAATCCACCCCGACACAAACACATCCACCCTCACACTCCCTCACATACCGTGCTGGGTGCCACAATGCGCAGGTTAGGCCTACAGCAGGGAGGCTGAGGGCCTCCATCCGCCCCATCCTGGCCACTTCTGTGGTGGTGAGAGCAGTTGGTCCTCCAACTGAGGGCCCACTGACACAGAACACTGATCAGCCTTGGCTGCACACAGCCATATTCCCTGCCAAGCTGTTCAGACCCATAAGAACACCATCAAGTGACCCCGTCCAGTGACTAACTCTCAACTTGAACTCCCACCCATCTAAAGGCTCTGAGTTCATACCTCCTCTTCTCTTCCCAGACACTGACACGTGTGCCCAAGCCTATCTGATGACTGAGAAAGTCTCGTAGTGCTTTCTGACAGACTGAATTCAGTCAAACACAGTCCGTATCTTTTCCCTGACCAGGAAAGCTTCCCTGTGGTCAGCAGGAGGGCTTTTTTCTCTCTTTCCTTCCTTCCCTTTCCCAATGACTCCCTCAGGCGTGACCAGTCATATTGGGGTCCACTTCCCTCCTTTCTGCACTTCTAAACTGTGTGTAGCACTTTCTTTACGCCATAAAAGCTCCAACAGCGGCATTTGCACCAACCCTGCCTTCACCGTCACGCTGTGACGTTGCCCATGGCCAGACCTGTTACAGGGAGGATCACACCATCCCGACAGCACCCATGTGGGGGCATGTTGAATTTCTTATTTTGCTCCCCCACACTAATCACCTGCTGTTCTGTCACAGGCACAAAATCTTGGCATTAAATTCTTTTTCCTTTGTAAGCACTGCAATTGCTACAATGAGCCTTTCTCACCACTCTATGCTTGAAACTGAGACTTGACACTCAGGAGGGGTTTGTAATTGCCCTTACAGACACACCAAACCCATGTCCTGTCCTCTTTAATGATCAAAATTGTTGCCATCCTCCCCTAAGTTTTGCTGTGATATTATTAAAAGATGAATAATACCTATGAATGCTCTGAACTCGCTGCACTTCGCTAGTGCTTTTCATAAGAAAGCACTTTACCAGCTACTGTCTGTGCACAGGGACCACTTTATCTGTCATAAGAGATGTACCCACCTATAAGGTGAAATGCAGCAGCAGCTTTAATGGGGCACAGCAACAGTATGTAGACAACAATGGGTTCCAAGTGCCAAGCAGTTCCAAGTGCCAGAGCCTGCCAGCAGCCACGCTAAGAACACACAAGCTAAATCGGTCAAAGCATCAGGATGAACACTTCTTCCCCTGCAAAACAGTACTACAGTCAACTCAATATTTTATCACTGCAAATGTTTAGAAGCCCTCCTCGTCCTCTGAGGTACTGAGGAGCGCTGAGTAAATGATTCAGAGCGAATAATTTATTCAGAACTCCTGCCTGCATTTTGTGTCAGTCCAAGAACACAAAATTATTTTCTTCCTGCTCAGATTCAGCCAGCCTGTGCTTAAGAGTTTGTCTGGGTTTTAAATCCAAGGACCGGGACACGTGATGCGTTGCTGCAGGGGTTTTGCTGTGCCGTATATTCATGTATGTGCTGAGTGGGTGCAGTTGGCTTTGTAAATGACATCTCTTTGTCCCTGTTCCAGCGGGATGAACCAAATTTACTGCCAGGGAATGGCCTTGAGCCCAAGGAGAGAGAGTGTCTCCAGCAGCCAAGATTGGGTTCAGCTTATAGACAGAAAATACTTCTAGTGAGAAAGAAAATAATATTGCAAACATGCAGCAAAAGGCCCCGGTCATTGCATAATGAGAACATAGGTCAGGGCTCCTCTAGAAATCCCTCTGGTTTGTTTAATTAATATCCTCTTGTATATTCTCTATGGGATTTTTATTCTTCTGCATTCTACCACAAATTCTGGCCCCGGGTTCTGCCCAGCCAGGGTCTCTTACAGAGCGGCCACAGTCTGGAGGAGCAAAGGGCTGACTTTGGCACATGTAAAAGGGTGCAGTGCTGCCCTGGAGGACAGTAGGAAAAGCTGTCGGAGCTTGGTGCACTGCAGACACAGGTGGACAACACCGGTGTGAGCAGGGAAAGGGGACAAGGCTGCAGCCAGCACTCCCCCTGTGCCTCTGGCTGAGATGTGGAGCTAGCCAGAGGGGAGCTTCACACAAAAACCAATGTGAAACACCCCCAAACAAATCCCTTTGGTACAGGTGACTAAAAAGCTGTGTCATTTTCAAGAAACAATACTAACCCAAACTCCATTTTAGCAGTGTATGTATATAGATCCCACCTAGGAAGTCAATCCTCTGGAGCCATCTGAACTAAAATTAAAGCATAAGGGACCAGATTTCCCTTTACACCAAGTGTCAGCAGCGTGTGGTGGTATTTCCATCAGTCAGAATCAGGCCCAGTGGAGCACTGACAACCAATTTTGCCTCACAGAAGCTGTCTGGTGCCAGAAAGCTTGAGGACAAAAACAAGTAAAATGGGTAAGATTGTTTATTTCCCATTTCTCTGTCATTAAGTGAAGCAAGACAGTAGCTGAGCCCTAAAAACAGAGAGGGGAGCAGTTATTCTTAGCAATAAAGCTTCTGGAAAATGCCTTTTATCTCGCTGGAAAAAAAGTATATATTCCTTCATCATGCAGAAAGGGAGATTTTGCATATTTTAATTAGCTCATTTGAAAAGTTGGAGAAAAAAAGGAACCTGCTTTGCCATCAAGCTCCTTAGCAAAGAAAAGTTCTGAAAGTTCAGGAACTTGGAGAGAGCTTTAAATCTCCAAGGCTAAAAATAATTCATCTCTTAAGAAAATGCCATAGATTTTTTTTTTTTAATCACTGCCTTAGATGACTTCAGGTCATCATAACATGGATATTAAACTAGGAAACTGGAAATCTTTTCCTTTTTTACTTTCCTCCCTTCAAAACCTTTTTGCTGTTAACCGGGCAGCGGGTAATCCCCATGGGGCTGCGGTTTTACTTGTATTTGCAAGGAGTGGTGCAGCTTGATGAAATAGAGCTTGACAAGATGTTTGGGGCTGCAGATGGTGATTCAGAGAAGAGCAGGAGGTTTCTTGTGCTTTGTCTTCAGCAGTTTTAATTTTTCTCTGCATTACCTTTATTAGCATTACTTTGGATTCCATTTTTTTTTTCTCCACTGAATGCAAACACCCCAGGCTGGATGCTCTCCTGGCATGTGGTCGGGACAGCTCAGCTCCTGTTCGTGGCACAACACAGATTCACCTCAGGGGAAGATCAGGCCCTGGGACTTATACCTGCTGCTCCCACTAAACAGATGGAAAAGCAAGTTCAGTTCCCATTATCACAATATCTCTTCCATCCTGCACTGTCTGTTAGCCCAAGGACAGTTTGTCTCAATTTGTTGGGCTCATGGATCATTTTCCCCCTTTTGCTATTACAGAATTTACATTTTCCTTTCATCACCGCCCTGGCTGCTCATGTCAGGGTTGTTGTTTTCTGGCAAGGTTGACACTGAGGTGTGAAATGTCCAAAATTATCCTTGGAAAGAGAGCCTTAAAACAAGTTACTCCCTTCTTCAGCTTCACTCTGGTCCTCCAGAATGAGGCAAGTCAGCTTTGACTCATGTCAACATGAACTCATGGTTTTATGAGCGCTGCTACCTGCCGGAGCTGGGAGGAGATAAATGACCATGAGCAGTGGCCACACTGCTGTTTAATAGATTGCTGCTCATTAACTTAATGCCATTTGCTCTTTCTATGCATGTGCCTTTTGCTCCCTGCAAACACAGGTCATAATGTATTTGCTGAGTCCTCCTTGTGCTCCTCATGCGTGTGGCTCGTGTGTGCAGTCCCGCAGGGCACACCATCTCTGCACACCCTGCAGAACTCACGATAGTCTGTTCTCAGAAATGCCCTATGTCTCCCTGCAGACACAGATGTGGGTTTTCATTCATACTTGAGCTATCAGAAAGGACGCAAAGGTCTTGACCTGGCAATAAATATCATGGGAAGAGTAGGGTGTAACTGCACACAGCCCTGGGGAAGCTGCAGAGGCTACCAGTACAGGCAGCCCGAGGGCACTCAAACATGTGCTACTATTTGAAGTCACTTGGAAGAGACCAAAGGAGTTTTATTTCCATTTTCCCACAAATCACCTCTAATTTTAGCCATTAGGATGGATACCTTTGAAACTCTCCCATCATGGTCTCTTGCTCTGGTTTGGAGATCTGTCTTCAAACTTGGTCTTTTCCCCAGTCTGCAACCCTTAATTCTTTTTACAAAGGAGTTTGAATAATAAAGAATTACTTCCAAAATAGCCACACTTTATATTAAGTGACCAAAACATTTCACACTCCATCCCTGCCAGATGTTACAGCTGTTAGGGTTTTTCCCTGAGTTCAGAGCCACCACCCTGAGCTACCCTGCATTTCAAGGAAACCTCCGAATCCCTAGATAGAACTGGAAACTGATTGGCAAAGTCATTTTTTTCCTCCCATGCCAGATGGGCAAAAGCAAGTGCTGTCAAAGGCTTGCTGGAGAGGGTAGCAGGAAGGGTTTGCATGGTAACCCTCAGCCCATCCTCATGGTGAGCTCCAGGAGGGACCCCCAGAGGCAAGAAAGGAGTGAGGCTTTAGGGCGCAAACTGCTCGAATAGCCAAGTTGGGAGGTGATTCCTCCTGCAGTGGATGGTTTCTGCCCAGTTCTTCAGAAATGAAGGGACTAAAATTTGCAATATCCACAGTTGGCTCCAGTTCAGACCCTCAGCACTGTCAAAGCAAAGACATTTATAAGGGGATTGGCTGCAGGTGGTGGCTGCCAGCTGATGCGGATCAGAGAGTTCAGCCAGCCCTCCTCTTCCCAGACAATACTTTAAATGCTGTTGGGCCACTTGGCTATATACTGTGCCTGTCCCTATAGAAATCAGTCTCTAAGGAGCTTACCAGGAGACTGGTGGACCGTATCCTTGTCTGCGTTTAATTAGAACTTATGTATCAGGCACATCATGTTCAGTGCTCTATCCTGGTCAGGGCCCTGCTCTAGCTGAGTTAGAGAAAGAAGGTAGGAAACCACATTGTGGATGCAAGTGGAATAAACAGCCTGGAGAAAAAGATGTCTTCTGATCTCTGCTGGCAATCTGCTTCTTCACTGAAGCAGTAGGGATTATATGCCTCAGAAAAATATAAACTTCCCCTATCTGATTTTAGGGGGGAAACTCTCACTTTACAGGTAAGTCTCGCCATGTGCCATCTTCAGCACTTTTGCCATAGATTGTGTCTCTCAGACTAATTACAGACAGAGGTTCTCTTTGCATGCAGTGTCTTATGCAATATATGGCTCACAACTGCCTGTCCTTTCTGCACATTTGTACATCACTTCGCCAAACCAAATCACTCCCATCTTTTCTCAGTAAAGATACATATTTTAATTCAGGATTTCTTCATTTCATATCTTCAAACCTTGAGTCTTTTGTACTGGAGCAGGATAGTGGTTATCCAGGTCTCACCAGCAAGACTGATGCTGTACCCCTGGAATGGGTCACCTGCAGACAGACTCTGATATCATGTATATCAGGCAGGTTGAACCTAGCCAAGGTAATGATTTTGATGGTGTTTCTCATTATTTGTATTTGTGTAACAGAATATTTTTCTCCTACAAATATCCAATTCCTCTTCTGTTTAATGGAAATAACGTTCTTCAGGGGGGAATAATTTTATTGGGAATTTAAAACTGGCTGCAAACTGGGGACAATACAAGAGAGAAGAAAGTAAACAGTGGGATTGAGTTTATCAAGTAAGACAAAGCCTGACATTACACAATTGAGACAAGATTACTTGCAGCCTTTTACAAAAGTGGCCTGTTAAGTCATCCTTGCATAACTTACAGTTATTAATGAGCTCAGAGATGGAGACACAGTGGAGGGCCATATGTTGATGATCATGTATTGGTTTTATTACAAATCTGCCAATGTCATGTGATTTAGTATTGCACTCGAGGGCAAAAACCCCAATTTTTTATGTATCAGGATCCATCTGCAATTTCAAGTCACAGCGTCAAAATTAATCCTTTTGTAGGAGCCTTTAAAATAAATTCCTTTGCTTGTACAAAGCCTCTGCTATCTTGCCCTTAGTATTTCTATCCATTATCTTTTACTGCCTTCTTTCATTTTTATGACCCCATTTTTATTTACAGTACAGCCCTTAATTTAGTAGTGCTGACACAGTTACATTTGCAGTAATAGCTTAATTACCATATATTCATGAACAGGGTGATTTGGGATAGTAGCTACAAACATGACAGATTCATTTGCATTATTGTCATTAGCATGCTGCACAAAATGAGTTTTTGTTTGTGAAGTAACTGTTTAATGGGGCTGTATTGCTTCTATCAGGACTCAAGTCTAGAGGAGAGCAATGAGCTGCTGCTAGTGCTGTACTGGCCTGAAACTTCTGCAAATCGCACCACGATCACGCTGGCAGATGGTAGGCAATGTCTTTTTCCAACTCAGCAGAAAATGGAAAAATATAATAAAGAGACGACAGCGATTAGAGTCTTTATCAATGGGACTTGAAATCTAGTGCACCATATGCTTGGTATAAAAAGAAACATTTATCTGAAAAAATTAAAGTAGAGCAGAGACTGAACTTATCTGTGTTTTTTTTGTGGGCTTCATGGATGGGTTTTAATCCATTATTTTAAGTGTAAATGTAATTGGAATGAGTAATAACTTGGTGCTCTGACATATTCCTTGCTCTCTAGCAGCAAGGCCTTCCTCGTTGCTCTCAAAACAAAACTCCCTCCATGCTAAGGTGATGTTGCCATGGGGAACTGGGCTAGCACCAACTGGTGCTCCCAGTCCTTCTCCCCACAGCCTCTGGTGATGGCAGACCTGATCCAAGGCCTACAGGGGCAGTGGGATCTCAGTCAGCGTCCATCTGATTTGCAGGCTGCAAGGCCTTTGGCAAAGGTCCGATGATGCATCTTCAAACCACAAAACACTGGTGTCTCTGCACAGATTGATTGTAGCTGCTTTTGTTAAATGTTCCTTGGTGGCAAAGGATGATGTGTTCAACAGCCTCAGAGTGCCTTCCATCTTCACACACTTCTTGAAAGCCAGGCTTAAAGATTCTGCTGATAAATATATTCCTTTCAGATAGGATGCAGAGATAGGCATCATTCCTGACAAAAGACCAACCACCAGTTCAAGTCTAGGTGAAATGCTGCCTTATTAACAGCTTGCATTTCATCTCTGTGCACGTGTTTGCTTCAGAAGGAGAAAATTGCAGACCTTGATTCACTGAGGTTCTTATGTGCATACCTGGTTCTCAACACTTAGAAAGTCCCACCATAGTTATCATACTTGCTGGAAATCAGGTATTTACTGAAATGTATCCCCATATCTGGATCACAATTTAGGTCTGAGGGAACAGGGAAGCCAAAACGTTGTTCCGATTCCCTCTTGAAGATGTTCACTCTATTTAGCCAGGGACTAAGGGTTGTTGGGATGACTGATGACAAGGAAAGCAATGTAACCCTGTGATGAGTCTGTTTCTGTTGAGGCAAGAGGAAGATTTCCCAACCCTGTTTATGAATTTGCAATATACAAATCCACCAATTTGAAAAAGATAGCTTAATATAATTTTCCTCCCTCTTCTCCTACCTGGTAGCTAGTTCTTGGGGTAGACACTAGCCTGAACAAGAGCTCCTTTCAGCTGCATGTACACAAAACCCAGAAATCTGTTTGGAACTGGAAGAGAGGTCATTCAGCTAATTTTCTTTTTCTCCTGATGATCCAGAATAAGAGGAAAGGAGAGATGCATTCAGTTTTCTTATTCATCCACATGAAATTACTGAGAGAGCAAGGCAATTCAAAACAGAAATTGTACCTGATTGAGCCCTAGGAAAGCTTTGTCACAGAGAATTTAAAAAACAAACCCACCTTAGAGTATGGGTTATATGCAAAACTGTTCTGGGACAAGACGAGCTTGTTACAAACTGGGCTCATCATTTGTAAAATGCTCAGATGCAGGTCCATGCTTTCTCTAAGGTCACCCTTAAATTGCTACTTCAGAAAGGGCACCTCTGAGACATCAGAGCCTTTGGCACCATGTAGTCTAATCCTGCTCACATCCAGTGCCCATGGCACATCTAAAGATATTAATGTCTTATTCACATTAGGAGTCCTATTAATTTAATAAGACCAAACTCCTTCTTGTTCTCTTTGTCCCTGAATCAGAGCCCCCTAAACACCTAGGGCCCAAATCCTGTAATTTCTTCCCATTGTGCATATCAGTTATGTGCCATACAAGTGACAGAGCCTATTGAGAAGCCCTTCAGCCAGAAAACAGCAATGATGGTGGTGGATCATGCTGGAGAACCATCTAGCAGACAGGAGACATCACAAAAGGGACAAGCAGGTAGCAACACCTTCCTAGGAAATGCTCCCAAGCACTCACAACTTTCAGCCCTGGGGCTTCCCAGACCAGAGACTCTTTGTATTTCAGGTACATCAACAATATTTTCTTTCTTTAATTTTTCCTGCTTCCACTTGAACTTTGTAATCTTCTAGCACCCACATCCTCCTGTGTCATGGAGTTCCACTGCTAATTCACATATTCTCTAAAAATAAAACTTTTTTTAAAAAGACATCTGATTATCTACTTGCTGTCTTGTGTTCCTGGAATCTTAGTTAACTAACACCCGCATAGGCAATCCTAGGGCCCTGGTTGTTCATGGATTTAGGATGTGTCAGCAGGATGCATTTGGCAGGGTTACAAAAGTGTTTTCATTGGGATGACTTGGTCTCCGTGTTCCCAAGCAGCAAAGCCCACTGTATTACTCAGCAGTATGTTCACACTATAAATACACTTTTTTCACATTAATTCATCCTTACTTACCACAGCAGATAACAGAACTCCAGGCTTGGATTCATGCAGCAATAACAACAAAAACCAAACCAGAACAAAAAAAGTAAGACATTTCTACCAGATTATAAAGATTTGTCAAGATTTGTCATGTTGTCACTATGTTTATTTTCTCCATTTATTTCTCTCCTCTCTGTGCATTGCTTTATACTTTGCGGGGCCCTCAGGGAAGGAAAAGTAGGTATTGTTTTGAAAAATATACGGGTTTTTTGATTAAAGGATACAAAATTAATTTTCTTCGTGGAGCCTGGAAGCATATTGTTTGACAATTGTACTCCACTGAGCAGAGCACACACGGCCAAATTTATTGTGTTGGTCATCAGACCTGGGTCTTTTGTTCTTCAGACTATGGACTCTTTTTTCCAACTAGAGATTGTGAATCTGGTAAAACACATGTAACCACAAGTTGCTGGTTTCTTGTGAGTTTTTTTTTTCCCACTGACTTGCACAAGGTTAGAGTAATGATGTAGCTACAGCTCTCATTGAGCTGGGAAGCACAGAGGAACATAGGAACATCGACCTCATCTTAGATCCAAGACACCATGCAGACCAATGCTAGAGATTGAACCACCTCTACTACTAAAACCAAACCTGAGCTTAGAGGCAAGGACCTAGCCCTAAGAGCAGAGAGATCAAAGGTCAAAAGAGTCACAGTGGTTTTCTCTGAAAAGGGGCTTTTGAAGGACTGGGAATCGCTGAAGCTCAGAGTCACATCTGGATGGACTCCAAAGCACCACCACTGCCACTTCATGTCTATGCTACCAGGCCCTGTACACTGAGGTTATTTTGGGTACTTGATGCTCTCGAAGGAGGGTTCTGCACATCTTTTGGGCAGATAACATCAGCAAACTGGCAAACAGAGCTGAGGATGGACTTGCTCTTCGGGATATTGGTATACCAGAAAATGGGAGACAGAAATCAGTGTGGTTGCAGTGCCCCAGGAAGATATGTCTGTGTGGTGCTGTCCCCTATGGATGCAGCTCCACTGGTCCCAGCTGGACCATCTACTACATGCACAGTAGTTCCATTGCCTGTTATATGTCTTTCTTGCTTTGTGGTTTTGCATGTGACAAGGAAGAGCCCAAAATTGCTCATATAGGCAGAAATGTCACTATGGAAACAAGGAGGCAGTTTAGTATAGTTTGGCCAGTATTGACACAGCTGCTCTAATAGCCCAGGAGGTGGTGCGACCCCGCGTGTCTGCAGGAATGCTCCCTGAGGAGCAAGCCTGGCTGAGCACACCACACTGCAGCACTGCTGCCTGAAACAGCACAGTGCTTCCTTCAAAAGCCTTGGATATCTCTGCCATGAAATCTAAAACCTTAAACCCTCTTTTATATATATATATGGTTTAACAGACATTATAAACTTCTTTGTCTTCTCACAGTGCTGTCCCATACCCAAAAGACTTTGGGACGGCAGAAGCAGGATGGGACTTGAGCAAGCCAAGCCTTTGCCTAGTGAAAGCACTGTGGTTTGCCCATCCCAGTCTAAGGGATCAGATGTGTGGTGTTTCAATGGTGTGTAGTTAGAAATTACATCGTGTTTATATGCACATGATAGTGAAGGTCTGGTTTTTGGAGCCTCTGGTGGGTCCTGGGCTCGGGATGGAGAGTGTCCCCTACTACTGGTAACCACAAAACACTGCTATAGGATCAGTGCTGACACTCACCACAGCAAACACATCTCTTGTGTACAGCACAATCACTTCCAAATGAAAATAATGTTATAAAAACAAGTTGCAGAATGAGTGGTTGAAATCCAGCTGCCTGTGAGCCTTGGGGAGAGAACACCTCCCCATCTCCCTTCTTCCTGTGACTTATTTCCTTCCCCTCACCTCAATCCATGCAGAGAGCTTTCATAAAGATGCCACTGTAGCCATTTTCTCTGCAGAAGTATTCTCTGTGGTGTCTTACTCTGCAGTCACTTGTCTGTGAGATGAGCATGAGGAATACAGAGATGAGAATCTTCCTGCAGACTAGCACAACCAGCACAGGCTCTCATACCTCATGTGGTAGAAAACCAATTTAAGTTGAAAATACAATTACAAGCAGAAAGGGTGTAATGCCAGCACTTGAAATACCTTCCAGACACCTCCATACCCAGGGAGATATTCGGTGTGGCATCCAAGTGGATGGGTCTCTCTAGGACCCTATTTGGGAAATTTTAGTTATTCCTGCCCAAGGTGAGGAACTTTCACAGGGCTCCCAGTGCATCCCAGACACCCACAGCTTCAGCCAATTTTCCTGCAGCAAAGGAAGGTAATTAATCTGATTGGAACTTACTTTTTGTTGTTGTTTTTGGGTTTGTTTTTGTTTTCTGGAGCCAGTTATCGGTGAAGAAAGAAAACACAGTTTTTAACCACCTGAATCTTGGACAGAACAAACCTCCTCTCTCCCAAAATATCAAAAGACCTCCTGTGGCCAACCAGCACCATAACCACTGCTTGAGAAACATTTTCAGTAATGTCAAGAATTGTAGGGGAGAGCTTCAAGGGAGGTGCTCTCACTTTAATCCTGAACTCATAGCTCAGACTTTTAGCACAAAAATCACTCCAGTGTTGTGAATCCTTCGTGTCTTGAGCAGCAAGTGAAAAGCTTCTATCCTTTCAAGCCTTTCCCCAGCTCAACTCAAGGTAAACATGCAGAGGAGATTTTTCTCACTCATCCTCTCTACAAGAGCAGCTAATCTGGTGCACTGGTGGGAGCAGAATCTGTGGAGGGAAGCAGACACACATACTCCCAACCCTGCACTATCTCTCTTTCTCNCACCTTTGGTCACTTTTACTGAGCCTTATTTCTTTCCCATGCATCAAATCATGCTTCCCAGTGCAATCATGGAGCTGGGGTCACAAAGTTAGCATCATTTTAGAAATACATTGTTTCCTCCAGAAAATAGTTTTAAAAGATAATTAACTTATTCATTTAGGCTTTCAGCTTTGGTTTTATTTCAGCCCATTGTTCCTCACGTAACTCTGTTGTCCTTTACACAACCATGTATCTTACAACACACAGCTTTAATCCTAAAAGGTCAAATGCATCTTGATACTTTCCAGAGTCTCTGATCTGATCTGTTTCTTCCATGCCTGTGCTGCTCAGAAGCAGCATGTACTAATCTTCCTGCAAATCTCTGCCTTCTTTCAGCCTGTGTTTTCTATTACCTGATTCATTTAGTTCTGTATGTGAAACAAAATCACAGAAGATGATCATTTTCTTCACACTGAAGCAAGTTGATTTTGGGACTTTGTAGAGTCCAGCACTTCTTATTCTTTTGAAGGCTCTTTCTGGTTTTGTGACATGACCAGAAACACCCAGTAAAGCAGGAAAAGTGAGCTTGTCTGACCAAGAGCTGTGGAAAAAGCAAGTGAATCTGCCAAGCTCCTCCATGTTAGGAACAGCAAGCGTTTTGTCTCGGGCTGCTCTCGTAAACAGAATGTATAATATGTTCTCTCGGAGTGAAAGATGAAATAAGCTCCGTATATAATATAATATCTGTGGGAGGGAGTTGTCTGCATCGTTAGTTATATTGAGTATGTTCTCGTTTCCTTGCATTGTGATCTGCTTTCAAGTGTTAAGTCTCAGAAAGATTCCCCTTGGAGATCACTAAAATTAAAGACTGAATCAAGAATGAATTAATTCTGCTCGCTAATTGCAATGCTCACGTTACCTGGTCCTTGGGAATAGGGAGGAGCAGCTGCTGCTCTGCTGTGGTGAGGTTCTACTCCCTATGACCAGGGGAGGGTTGAACGTTTGATTTTAATGCTCTCTTCAGTCCCCAGTTTCTCAGTGAACACATTAAATGTTTGCTGAGGCCAAAGTGACATCCCCAACCTGGGATAAGCCTGGGCAAACTGCAGGGTCCAAACAAACTTTGCTGGGAGTATTTGTGTATTTGCTCTGACAGTGTCTCCCCTTCTCTAGAGCCACTTCACACTGAGACAGGAATGCTCTGGTGAAGAACTGCCACAGAAAATCTCAATTTTCTGCATGGTTTTGTCTGCTTTCAGTCACATAAGTATCCCTGAGCCCTCCAAGTCTTTTTCGAGGCTGATGGTAACCCTGGTAGGATGCTCGGGAGGGAGAGGAGCCTCATCGCCCAGTGTGACCCCCTCCCACCACAGTGAAAGTTGGTGGCCCTAATTTAAGACCCAAATAGCACTGTGACAGCTCCACTCCCCCAGTAAAAACCATCCTTCACAAATGCAAGTTGTTTGCTACCAACAGACGTGGGGAAATTGCTCTGAATAACAAATGACTGTGCTGCTCCTCACCTCTTTGCTTCTGAGCTATGCAAGAAGTTAATTTATTTGCCTTGTCACCCCCTCACTGGTCAAACCCCCTTGTCAGACACCTTAATTTGAGGCACTCAGCTGATGCACTGGGCAGCTGTGGCAGTGGATTGCCCTGCTTCTCTTCTTGGAGCATCATTTGGCTTCACAGACAGTATTCTCTGGAGCTGATTTCTGTCTGAACAGCCTGCAGGAATGTTCCCAGTGCATGGTGAGCCTGCAGTGCTCCCAGCATCAGGTGTGCTGGGCACTGCTTTATAATATCAGATGGAAAAATAACAACAGTCCCAGGCACATCTATCAGTATAATTCCTCACTAAACCCACCCAGCCATAAATTTGGAAGTGTTTAAGATGTGCATGCTCCCAGCTTATCAGCTCCTTCATTCTACGAAGCCACCTGGGATCAGCTTGGAGATTTCTGTGCAGCACACGAGGAGGAAAGACATCCGTAACTCAACCTCTGTCTGCAACAAAGTGCTGTCTCTCACCCACAAGCAAAGAACTCTCTGAATTTCCAAGGTGTGCCTCTTCTTCCAAAGTGACATGTGAAAGTCCTCAGGCTCTCAAGAGAGTATTTATGCCCACTGGTTTTACAAGACATTGGAAAATAATCCGTATGGAGCATACATTTTTTAAAAGTGTCTTGGGGATCAGTCTGAGCCAGCATTTCATCTCTGGGTATGGCAGTGACAAGTCAGAAGACAAGCAGATGCATTGAGCTCAATGTGGCTTTTAGAAAGTGCGCTTTGAGTGCCACCCATATAACATTTTTAGCTTTTAATGGGAAGTTTCACCCCTTTGAAACAACTTCACTTTTGACACATCATGATGCAGTTTTTCATCACATCTTTGATTCCACATTAGCTGTTGGAATTCCAAACATTCCCCACTTCTCTTTTTTGAGCGTCTCCTAATAATAAAGTTCATTAAAAAAAACCCCAAGAGTTTATCTTCAGACACATCCCCATGGCCAGCTTCAGAGCCGCCTCCTGATGTAAAAGCCCTCAATGACTTTCTCTAAACCCTACAATACACTGCTGTCATTTTTGTATTTAACTGTGGGTGCTGTTAAAGGACACGAACTGTATCACCGTAAAGCCCGGGGGTAGGGGAGAGGAGCGCCTCGGTGGCAGAGCTTTGTGTGACAAGCGGTGGGTGTCTGGTGCTGGCACGTTCCCCGCTGGCAGGCTCCTTGCCTGGCGGGGCGGAGAGCTACTGTACCAGCTCTTCGGATGCAGGGTTCTAAATTTAGGTCCTCCTTTTTCGGGGCGACTTTTCATCGAGGAAAAGGCAAGGCACTACTTCTTGTTTAGCAAATATTTCTTCTCCTGTTCCCAAATGGGGAGAAGAGAGGGGAGGGAAAGGGAATCCCTAATGATACAGGAGTCATCAGTCATTGTTCACACCTAATCAGCCGGGATGTAAAGGAATCATTATCATATTAGTGCCGCTCCTAGACGCCTGCGATAAGGTGGTGAGAGACACTTTGACAAAGTCAGACCAGGGATTTTTGCTGCAGCCTGGAAAACTAGCTCCTATGGAGTAAACTTGCAAGAGAAAGAAGCAGGAAACATTCCCAATTCAGATCCCATCTCTGAATGGTGATCTCTGCATTTCCCTGGATCTGATGTGTCCCCAAGGCTTTGGGCTTGGCAGAGCAGAGGGTACTGATATTAGGCACGTTTCCCAAGTGTCAGATCTCTTATCTGCAATTGTGTTTCAAACCTCCTGCGTGATAAAAAACATTCTCAGTGGTTCTGCACACGTGTATGTGCATAGCCACACACACACATATATATATATATGTATATTCATTCATTCATCCTGTAATTGTTGCTCACCCTGGTTTAACACCCTTGGCAGTCTCTGCCATCCCCGGTGTATCCACCGAAGTGGTGTTTGTGCCTTTAGGAAGCTTCTGCTACAGCTGGGATCTTGTTTGCATGACACATGTAGTGCAGGCTACGACTGACAGTGCTCAGAGAATTAAAAGGCTGTGGGGGCGTAACGGGAAGGAGGGAAGGAAGGAAAAAGTTGATTTGCTGGTAGGAAGGAAGGAGGGTTAATTTCCAATTTCATTCCTATGGAATTGTGGATAATGTCAATGAAAGCAAAATGTAAATGGCACCAGAAAGACCAGTGACTTGCCCTAAATCAGAGTTTCTGACCCTGTCAGGTGAGAGCAGCTCCCCAACTGCAGTAAGAAATTGTCATGGCTTTGTTAGAAGAACAAGAAGGCACAAGTGATAGCGGGGGATGTCAGAGTAACTGGGGCATGTGGTATTTGAGGGACACGGGCAGGATGTGTGCTCTGGAACTGAGATTGTCAGGAGAAGGGGAGTGAGGCTTATAATGGAAGGGAACCTGGCCCAGGGCTGGTAGCTGTACACTTGTCTGCCTCGTGTGAATCCTATCTCCAGTGCACAGTTTGAAGCAATAAAAAAGTAGGAGGAGATAAATGATGTTGTTAGCTGGTTCTGACGTGTTGCCTCCATCTGCCTGAAGGCTGTTATCTTCCACTGACAGGCACTGGGAAGCATCTCTAAAGATCTCAGGAGCCCATAGGGTCTCTGGGCTATCTGTGGCAAAAACCACCTGACTCCGAAGTCATAGTGGCCTGTGTATGTACATGTGTGCATATACACACAGTGGTATATGGATGGGCACATTTATATGTACTCAGGCCTGTTAGCATGCAGAGAATATATGCTGTCCCAGAACCATATCCTCGTGGTGTGCCTTATGTTCTCGATAGGATGCAGAGAACCAGGGGAGGGAACAGGGCTTTTTGCTCCAAGCAAAATAGCTGCAGCTCTTGACATATATATTTAGCTGGGGAAAGATGGAATGATATTAAAAGAATAATGACACAGAAAAGCAAAACCCTATTTTTCAAGCTAATTAAACACATACAAGATCAGAACTACTTGGTAGACATCTTTTGAAGCACACAGTTGTTACTTTTGCTTAAAAGCTGAGTAGAAAGCATGTTATTTATCTTTGCTCCCCCAGCCCGCTCGCTGTCTGTATCTGAGTCCAGCTGCAGCCCAAGGAGTCCCAGCTAAGCACTGCAACTGGAGTCTTCTTCTCTGGAGACATTCCAGACCAATCTGGACATGTTCCTATGTGATCTACTCTAGATGATCCTGCTTGGGCAGAGGGGTTGGACTGGATGATCTTTCAAGGTCCCTTCCAACTCCTGACATTCTGTGAATCTGTGAAAGGCAGAGAAAAGAGAATGACTCCACTGTTCCACAGCCAAGGATCTCCCAGCACAGTACAGGGAGTCAATTGTGGGATACCCTTGGTGTTTGGTGCAGCCCTATCCTCTGAAAGCCCCAAAGATCTCTAATCCAAGTCCCCCTCAAATAAAAGTGGCCTCACTTTTGCCCATGCCAGCACGGGTCTGGAGCCATCTGGCATATTGTCCATGAACAAAATGGTGCTTTCACTATCACTCACAAAAGCTATCCATTTCCTGCAGTCTGTTTCATCTGAGGCTTTCCAGATGCTCCTGCTGTGCATTAATCATCAGCAGAAATCCTGAAGACTGGAAGAGCTGTCTGCTTTTGAGGCAGGAAAAGACAGAGCTGGTGTGGACAACTGGAAGATTTCTGCAGCGTGGCCTGCTGCAATCTTTGATTTGCTTGTGAGTTAAGGTGCACCAGTTTGTCTCAGGTAGAAGTGGGCAGCACTGGGATGATGGTGTTAGTAGGCACCCAGTTCTTCTGGGGCTGCAGACATACACTTGAAGTAGCAGCAGATAATGTCTTGGGTACTCCTACAGTTATCATAGGTTGTGTGTTGAAGAGGCAAGGTGGCTGGCATCACAGGAAGGATTTGGTTTGAAGATGTCTGCATGCAATGTAGGCAATTCGCTGGTAATGGTCCCTGTCAGTTTGTCCATCCCTGCCATGCTGCTGGTGGGTGCCATGAGCAGAGATGTGTACCCAGGGGAAGCCCAGGCCATGGGGAGTCACCTCACTGTGGGAAATCTCCCCCAGCCTGCCTGTTTCCCTCCCTGCCCTCCTCCACTCACCTAGTACAGCCCCTGCATCCCTGGCTTCATGTTTTGGAGCAGCAGATAATGGGCACCAGAAGGGACCAGGGTGCCACAGGTCAGCAATACACATCAGTAAAAAGCCGAGAAATTGCACTAAATACAGACATATCTTCCTCTCACCAGCAATATTCGAACTTGCCTCCTCTTTGCCCTCAATCATGATATTTTTGGAAATTCACAGAACACCCCATGAGCCCTCACAGACCTCGTGCATAAGCTCAGAGCACAAGAAACCGGCTTTGCATGCAGAGCAGCCGGGGATGTGGGGACAGCTGCCTGCATATGGGCACAACCCCCTGTGATGATACTGAGAGCCGGGGACAGGGGGCTGGAAACTGAGGAAATATTGAGGAGCTGGAGGAGGGACAGAGAAAGCCTGGCAAGGTCAGGGGATGTGGATGCTTTGGCAGGGGTGGAGCAGTGGGCAGAGCCCAGGGCACTGCTCGTGTGACTGCAAAACACGCCGAGACTCATCAAGAGTCTGAGGTTTTTGAAGCCAAAATCTTCATCATCCAATTCCACTGAATTCAGTGGAAGGAGGCCAGAGGCTTTCTGGCTCAGGGAATGCCTAACACTGGCTCATAAAAAAATCTGGAGTTGGGGGAATATGGGATTTCTATGTATGCTGGCACCAGCTAGTGCTAATAGGGTCGCTACCTGGAGTGCCTGTGATGACAGAGTGTGTGCTCTGGAGGTACCATTCGTTGGAATTGTCACTTTTATGAGAAAATCAATAACGTTTTGAAAATGCTTTTAATGTTTTACACCACGTAGAGATAAAGGAAAATAATGGACTTTATCCTCATTTACCAAGAATGACATCTTCTTATTGAGAACTGAAGTTTTAAAGGAGTAATTTGAAACTGGATATTTGATGTATAGATATTAAGGTATTTGATGAATATCTTAATTCCACTGTTCACAGAGCAGCATTACTAATAATGACATGGAAAATGGAGACATTCTTTCATGCAGGTTTTCTAATGGAAAAATTTCTTTGAAACTTTACCTTCAAAACAAGCTTTTCATTAAAAAAGTTAATTTGCTGCCAGTTATCTTACCAAATATCTTTTACTCAGGGATGTTTTGCTGAGCTAAGGATTATTTCTTTCATAATTTCTCCTAGAAGACAAGGACTTCACTGCAAATTCTGCTGAATTAAAGCATCAATGATGCAGATGGACATCAAAACCCAGAAAACCTCTACAAGCAGCTGTCATGGAATGTCATTATTATCAAATCTCATATTTCATTGTCACCCAAAGGTATATGAAATCTTTATGGACCTCAGTGATGACATTTCTATACCAAATGATGGAGGTTCCTACTCCCAGATCTAATGAGCTGCAAAATGAAACCTGGGACCTGCCTGTGTCTATGGGCAGTGTATCTCCCAAGATGGATTTCCACAACATGTCACAGTTTTGATACAAAAATTTTACTTTTAGATGGGAGAAATGACACAGTTATGTGAAAGGTATCTTTCAAAATTGCTGGCGGCGAGGAAGCTGAAGAGGGAGCTGGGAGCATTGGACTAGTGAGCTACGTGCTGGTCTGGTTGTCAGAGGTGCATCAGACGTACGATTTAGCACGTGGCTCTGCAACTGTCTACATAAATAACAAGATGGGTCTGAGAATAAAAGCAGCATAGCTGTGATTTATATCTCCCACAGAGCCCATCACTGGCAAGTCACTGTTCCCTGAGACGCCTGTTTTACAGGTGACAGGGTACAAAACCCTCACTTGCCAAAAAAGTTTGTAAACTCACAAAAACACTTCTCAAATCCTTTCTCTGGAACAGATTTCCCATCTCCACATGACAAGTGCCTCATGTGCTGCGAACATTTTACTGGAATGTGCCGGAGCAACCTACACGTGACTCCCCACATGTCCCCACTGCTTTGTGTGCCCTGGGGAATTGTGCCTGGAAATTGAGGCAAGAAAAACCATACTAGCTCTCCATCAAGCCACAGCAGCTTGTACTAGGTTCAGGTAAGCAGAGTCTGATGAGAAAAAGTAGGAAAGTAGTAGAAAATTGCAAAGAAATCTCATTTTCTTGCTTAATATGCATTCCCTGGCTAAACCCCACCAGGCAATGTCAGTCCATTAAAGCATTTCTCTCTCAGATTTTGCCTTGCTGGACCTTCCCAGCCTGCTGGTTGCTGCAGCTGCTGCTCAAACAGCTTCTCCCCAGGGCTGATGTGGGCCCAGGTGAACCCAAACACACAATACCCACCTTTCTGTTCACTGCATGAGGCAGGTGATAGCAGCTCAGCAGCTGGATTCAGTGAAATGAAGGGTTTTTCCCTGAATACAAGGAGGTGGTTGAAGCCAGAGGGACCAGAACGAGGATTTAATCAGGGGAATGTGCTTTTAATTTTGCCTTTTTTATTTTTGTAACAGGCCTGCTGAAGAGCCTGGAAAGAGGAATAATTAATACATGAGGCCTGAGAGCAGCATGAGTAGCAATTGCGCTATTTAATTGTGCCTGCTAGCCGTCTTCCAGGAAATCTCTGCTGCAGCAAGTGCTTTGGAGGAAAAAGGGGATGGTTTGCTGAGCAGCTTTGAAGTTCTGGGCTTTTTCAGGATGCCCTAGAGAGGATTTGGTGGATTTCTGTCTCCTGGGGAGCCCCAGAGAGCTCCAGCTTCTCCGCTTGGGCAGCTGAGCTGAAAGACTGGGAGCGGGGAGAGATGAGTGTGAATGCAGAATGGCAGAGAGCTTTAAATGATGAAGAAAATAATGACCTAAGGTATTTCTGTAGGCTCAGGAAAAAAAGCTGGTGTTGTTCTCTTTGGTATTTTTGAAACTAAATCAGGTGAATTTTCTGTAGAATGGTGTGATTTTGTTAATGAAAATCTGTAAGGTTTTGAACTCCTCATAAAAAACCCCCAAATTCCTATACTGCCTCCCAGCCAAAATTATCAGATGCCCTCAAATGAGATTCACCAATGCTGGTCCTCTGTGTTTTAGATGAATGAATTCACCTCCAAATCTCTCATGACCACAGGAAGATATCCAATGAGCAGAAATCAATGCCTTCCGATGGTTATGCCATTGTGAACGCGATACTGTATTAAAATAACTACTTATGACAAATAAAGGCTCAAAGACATGCAGGCAAGATTGCCCTTCACCCAATGGGACAGTCCCTTTCAGGCCATGTTATTGAAGCTGCTAGGATGTACCATCAGATCCCATGCTCATGCCATCCCATCTGCCATGCCTATACCATGCTCTGTTTGCCCTGCGAATGCTCCAAGTCTCTGGAGGGTTTGAACCATGGAAGGGAAGAAGGAGACTGAAGGAAAATGGTGTTTCCTCAGAGGAAGAGCAAGACGCTTTGCTGATCATTCAATCAACTCTACGCAGCTCCACTGCAACAGAAATCAGATCCCAAAGACATTTTAAGAGTAAATAGTCCCAAATACATTTACAGAATCACAGAATCACAGAATATTAGGAGCTGGAAGAGACCTCAAAAGACCATTCAGTCCAACCCCCCTACCTGAGCAGGATCTTCTAGAGTAGATCACACAGGAACATGTCCAGATTGGTCTCCAAATGAAGGGGACTCATAGCAGGCAGCTAAGTTTACTGACAAAAGAATAACTTTTAAATTCATAGTGACAGCCTTGACCTTGGGCTGTGTGTTGGGTTTGCAATGTGGCTTCTTTAAGAACCAGACAGAAGTTTCTTCAGGGTCCAACAGAGTAAATCCCAGCCGGGCTCCCAAGGCCAAACTCCCAAACCCTGTTACTGACAAGGCCGGGCCAGTCAGCGCCGGTCACAGGCCTCTGGGAATCACATTGGAGAGAGACAAAAACCCAAACAGCCACATTTTGCCCCCAGAGAAGGGAGGGAGAAGATGGGAGAAACTCTGCAGACACCAAGGTCAGTGAAGGGGGAGGAGGAGGCGCTGAGAGAAGATTCCCTGCGGCCTGTGGAGAAGACCATGGTGAAGCGGGTCAGCCCATGGCCCATGGAGGATGAAAAGACCCCACTTGTAGCCCATGGAGAGGCACCTGGGCCAGGCAGGAGCCACCATGGAGCAGGGGGAGGAATAGGGAAGAATCTGTGACCTCCATTGGAGCAAGGCCCTGGCAGCACCTGCAGCCCCTGGAGAGAGATCAGAGGCAGAGAGAGAGACGGAGGCCCAGGCTGGAGCAGATTTGCTGGGGGGGCTGGTGACTGTGTGGGGACCAGGCTGGGGGCAGCAGTCTGGGACTGAGAGACTGAGAGACATTCTGTGAGTTTCTAGCAGTGCCCCACGCTGGGGCAGGTGGTGTCTGGAGACACCATGCCAAGCATCCTGGAACCTCTTTGCTGCCTGAACTCAATAACTGACTGTTATCAATATTGCTAGATGGTACCATTTTTTCCCAACGTCCTCTAGCCCCTTTGTGGATGTCCTACAAGAGATGGTCATCTAAATCCAGAACAAGGCTGACTATTTGAGGCTCCTTTTCTGAAAAAATGGTCAAATACAACCATGAAGGAAATGATGAGGCAGAGAAGTAAAATGCACTTTTTGTGCAAGATTTCATTAATTGTAAGACCTAGCCAAGACCTTCACTCCCCCATCACTACTGCAGTGTACTGCATCCCTCTGTAAGAGTAATATGATTTTTTAAGTCAAACAGCTTTTTTTTTAGGGTGGAAAGAGCTGCTATCCACCTTCAGGAGACAATGGAGGTCTGTTGTCCAGGGCTGTACCGTGAGACTTGGCAGAGACAGCAACAGATGAGGGACCTGGGCTGCCAAGTCAATAGCCCAACTCTCAGCTGTTCAAAGAATCACAGAATATTAG
>VXBZ01000411.1:0-15750 GCA_013399135.1 Heliornis fulica | reverse complement strand
AAAAAAAAAAAAAGAAGTCAAGAGAAAGATCAGAGAAAAACATTAGAAAATTAGTGGCTCAGCTGGGTTTGTGATTTGTATTTTTCTCACATTTAAAATACATTTTTTCAAGGAAGGCAATGAATATTCTGTAGGAAGGAGCAACAAAGAAAACTCTCTTCCAGACTTCCTAAGGTTTTGAAGTTGCTTTCAAGGTCTGTTCTTGTTTATTATATGTCTTCTGTGTTAGGGCAGGTCTGGAGTTCCCACCTTCTGGGATTTGTTGCTTGATGTGCCTAGGGGCAGGCACTTTAAATCAATGCTTTTTAGAGTCACTGTTAGTCTGCTTTCATTGCGTATTCAGTCTGTGTCTATTGTGTACACTCCTTTATTGGAAAAAAACTACATGACCCTACATCAAAGGATAAGAAAATGGTATTTATTGCTTTCCATGCCCACTTTTCCTTTGACATGACAGCTAAACAAATAGCTCAGTCAAAGACAATCTGAATGGATATTAGGAATCAGTATCCTATTGAGTCCCTTCCAGTCACTGTCACACTCAGTACAGATTTTTCTGCCTTCTTTCCACATAAATCTGATCATTTGAAAGCAAGACGTACAGTGTTGTGCTCTCTGGCTGGTGCTCCCTTACCTGGTCCAGAGCCCAACCTTTTTTGTTTGTCTGTGCTAGTTGCTTGGACGTCATTTTACATGCAACAGCCCAGGAAGTCTGGTAGTATGAAATTATTGGATAGTATGAAATGATGGAAAAGTAAACAGTATCAAATGAGTTGCTCACATTGTCTGCATGAAGGAAATAAGAATGTAAGCCAAGCCCATATTCAAAGCTGTTAAATTTCCTGCTATTTTTTCAAGAATAACAGATACTTTAACAAATGTTAAGTGATAGATCTTCCAAAGACTAAATTCAGACCCAACAAGCAGGCTTGGATTGCCCATTTGTGCAGTAAATTAACAGTGGTAGGAGTTCAGGAAGAGTCCCAGTGATACAGTAGACCAAGATGAGAAGCTATGTTACCTCCAACCTCAGTGCAGTGGACTTGTGACATAATATGCACTTATACCGTGTATCATTAAAGTTTCATGCAATGTTATTATTTAACACATTACAATTAAAAAAAAAAACCCAAAACAAAAAAAAACCCAAAGGAATAACTGGCTGCTGTTCTGAGGGATTTTAAGTCTATTACTGATACATCTTGGCTTATTCGAGACTTGCCCAATTATTTTTGTTTTCAGTGAAATGAAGAAGGCAAATAGTAGCAGTATTGCACAAGGTCCCATTCTGGGCCCTGTAAAGGCATCTGCTGATCTCTTCAGAAGGGAAAGATCTTCCTCTTGACATATTGGCCAACAGTTTCTGTAGGATGGTGTCATCTGTTCCTAGCTCTCTGGGTGTCAACCAAATTTGGTAAGGAAGTGTTGCAAGACAACCTGTCTCTGCTGTGCTGAACTTGGAAGGGTGAGAGAACCCTCTACCCCTCCATGTTGTCACCCCTCTACTCTTTCCTCAGGGTTTTGGAGCATCACAGTACATCTTCCCTTTTCCCAGGACATCAGTGTGCTGACAGCTCAGCTCTGCACCAGAGCAAGCTGAGCAAAATCCTGACCTGACACTGAGGAACAAAGTCTCTGGCAAAAATTCCAGATATGGAGGACAACCTGTTCCTCCTGGATGTCTCATCTGCTCTCATCAGAATTTGCAAAAATCCCAGCAATGCCAGCCTTCCTTACTGAGGTTTCATGCAGAAGGAGATGACACGTAACAATACTACTATTGAAAAGTTTCACAGTTTTTCCCTTAATTTTGCCAAATCCACCTCTGTCCTTTTCTGCACTTTAGTGATAATTCTTGATCAGTTTCCAGCTGCTTTGCATCAAACAGGTACAGAAGGCATTTCAGCGGGTATTCGTCTCCTAATGGCTAGATAGAAACCCACAAAAGGGGAAAAATAGTTATTTTAAAACATGATTAAAATCCTGATAAATCAGAATAGTCTCATATCCATGTAGTTAACACTCCTTTTGATGTCAGACCAAGGATATGAAATCAAGAAATCACACAAGATTTTTTTTCTGTGTTCTGCAGTCAGCCCTGGTGGCTGATGGCAAGTAGTGCATGAAGAATTAAAGGTAGTTTTGGAGTGCCGATTAATTATAATTTTAATATGATCGAGCTCAGGTATATTCCTTGATTTTAAAAAATAAGTACGTACTTTGCTGACACCAGTATATGGAGTAGAAAGTCGACAGGAGAGCCAGATCAGCCCACCTATGCCTCCTGTTCCCTGACAGGTCTTGTGCAACATATGGGCCTCTATACTTCCATTTTATTCCTGCCCTCAGACATTGGGTCCAGATTTCTTGATCGACTGATCACAATGCAGATATTTGGTCAATAGGCACATTTGCTGTGCTTGTTTCACAATCTGAATGGAGGTAGGAGATGCTCTCACTCTCACAAAACATGTAAATGTATCCACCAGCCAGAACTAATTCACAGTATGAATTAATTAACGAGAAGTAAAAGCTAGAGAAGGGGAAAACCGACATGATTTTTCACCCTTTATTGAATATTGCTCCTCCCTTTTCTAAGAACAGCTCAAAAAGAGTTGCAGGAACTGTAATTTGCATTGCTTGGTCTTGTTTATACACGTTCTTAAACCACTCTCCGTGCAGGTTTAGTTACACCCAGTACTGGCACCCATTATAAATGCAAGATTTTATGAGGTGGTCTAGGAAGCACAGAGCCTTATGTTCCAGGGCTTTGCCATAGATAACAGAACAGCTCACACTGCAGTGAGCTGCTCGCTTGCCCCTTTCTGTGCATAGATGTAAGGATTAAAGATGATTGATCACTCAGTTTCACTCTTTGTATCGCATAGGTCAGCAAATTTCAGCTGGTGTTTCCTGCAGCTAACGCGAACCATAAGCAGCATGTGTTTGTTTTAAGGTTTGTTTTAAGGTAATCTTATTTGAAGAAAGAGTAAAGATGGCAGGATGTGACTCTCTCCTCCCGGTTCAAAATGAAATGCTATATTTTATTGCATGGGGAGCTTGTCTGGCTGGTATGCAAAGTGCGTATAATGGCTTCTCATTTTACTACTTTGAAGGAGAGGTTGTCAGGTTTTCTTGATTACTCATCCAGTGCAATTCGCAGACATGAAAGTTGCATATAAATGTATACAGACATATACATAACTCATCATGCAGGATTGCTATTCCTCTTATGCCCTGACTTTCAAAGCTCTAGAAAGGGCAAGAAATGCTGTACTGTTGTATATGTAGCCCTGTAAACAAAGAAGGATTGCATACAGTAAAATAACACAGCACAGAGCTCAAGGAAACAATGGTTTGATTGTTGTTTCCCCCCACACTCTGCCATGGAGCCTGCAAGTCTGAAACCCAAGTACATGGGAATGAAACAGTTTTCCTACATGCATGGTTATCTGCAAGAGCTAGTCTAATGGCAATGCTACCCTAAGTGCAAACCAGTGGATCACCAGGATCTCAGTAACATGTGATCTGTTTAAACTGTGGGGTGAACAGCTAATGACGAGTTGGCCACTTTTTTATGGCACATGGGAAGACTAGAGCAACCCTTACAGCCATTCACATCCTTGCGCTGCAGAGCCACAACACGGTAATCCAGTACACCTTGTTGCTGGAGATAGCAAGAAGCTTAGGCAGCTTAGTCCAGTCAAAGTAATGAAATTACATGTCGCAATTCAGTTCACCGTGGTCATTGCCCTCAGCCTCTGTTTGGAGACTGATTTTCCTGAAAGCAACTGTTCTCAAAGCTTGGTAATACCAGCTCTTGCCTCCTGCTAGTCTCTGTCAAAATAACCCCTCTTATTTTCCTTTTTCATTAAATAAAGTATCTCACAAAGCCAAAAGGCTAAAGCTTTAATGGTATTAGAAGGAAAGAACAATTACGTTTGGCTCTAACCTCAGACACAAAAATACCAATCAGACTTGAGAGCGCAGAATAAAAAGGAAGGAGCACTGACAAGCCTTTAAGCACAAAGCTACCATACACACTCAGTCAGTCCATGAAGCCAGACGCAAACACATATTTCCTAGTGGAAATATTATCACACACAGTAGATGCCTTACATATTGCTAGCCATGCTGGCTATCTCCTGGCACACAGACTACAGTCAGGAGAAACCTCTTTGAACATTAGTGTGTATAAGGCTTCCAAGCATTGGTGACAATCCAAGAGTGAGGCCCCTCTGCTTCCAAGTCCCTTCCCTGAAATCAGCTCTTGGTTACCAGTTTTTCCCATGCATTATGCTCTCTCTTTCTCCTAGGTTTGATGTCTACCTTTTTGCAGGTTTGGGATTTTTAAAAGCCAGGGCATTTCCTCAGGAAGCTTGCAGCAAGGCTGCTGGAGTGATGCACTCACTAGAGCACAAAAAAATAGTGGTCAGGCAAGGGAAACAACACCTTGGGCAGCATTGCCACCAAATGCTGTCATTAAATGACAGCCCAAGTAATTACGCTTATGTCAGCACATCCCTTGATTTCATGGAAGACAGGCCATACTAGAAAGATCAAGGGCTGTGATGACTAAGGAGTTAAGACTAAGGAGCTAATTAGGGAGGTCTGAAGCTGTCAGTATCTTCCTCTCTGCTCTTGCCAGACCTACTGCTGCTGCAAGGATGTGAGCAGAGCCATACTGCGAAGGCCAGAAAGTGAAGCTGGGTTTTAAATCAGTGCCTTGCTGATGCTGTGGCATTCGGAGCTCACGAAATTTGGTCCCTGAGGGGCTTCTCGGAAAGTCTGCTCCTGAGAGACTGTCCCTCTGACAGCCTCCCTGACGACTCAGCCATCCTGTTAATGCATTACTGGATGCCTTCATCCTGCTCTGCAAGGGCTTGGGTGGCTTCTTATCATACTAACTTCCCATCTTTAAGAAGATGTTATTCATTAGTAATGCAGAAAAGTTTCCCAAGTATTACTGCCTTGTAAATGGAATTGGCGCTGACAGCAGTAAATGCCTTATAAATTCCCTTCCCATGAAGCTGGTGTGTCACTCCACTGCCCGTTTTCAGGAACATTTTCATTTCTTAGGTGGAATGTTGTAGTATGGAAGATGCAGACTGATCTCAGAAATCAATGCCTGTTGATAACCATACTGCTCCTTTGGGAACTTGTTGGTATGAACCAGGATGATGGTAAATTGTGGGGAAATGGTGTGTGATCAGGTTTTGTAGAATGCAGTTATGTTATTGCTGTTTACACAGCACTACCAAATGATAAGAATGACTTGTCCCTTCACAAATAATTTGGTATAATTTAATTGTCCTCAGCATACCTATGTGCATAATTAGTGCTTAAGACAGAATTAACCTTATAGAAATCTTTGTCTATTGCTAGCCTCTTACAGTGAAGTCTAAAATATTTGCTCTCACGGTTTATTTATACACATTCTTAATCCTTTTTGCTCAAAAGGGATAAAGTTCTTACTTAAAATAAGCATTCTGCATGGCTTCATCTTCATTTACTTTAGACAATGCCAGGCCTCCATCCTAGTGTGCACTGCAAACATACACAAATCTCAGCCTGACTCCTCAGTCCCCACAGAGTTAACTACATAAATTCCTCTATATATAACTACATAAATGAGTGGTAAGCACCAAAAAGCACATTAACCCTTGCAGAGGAGGTACATAAATGTGTTCCTCATGAATTAATATGACTTTTTTTTTCTTACATGTTTAATGAGTCTAGTGTCAATTGTGGAGGAAGAAAATTTTTGAAATTAAGCTAGGATTGTTGAAGACAGAGGCACATGAGTATGCTGCAAATACTGGTCTTGGCTTTGCCATTTCCACGAAGGAAGGATGTGGCAAGATAAAAAAAAGATTTTTTTTTCTACTATTTAAAAAGTATAACGTTTTGGTTTGGGGGTTTTCTTTTTGGAGCAACGGTTTAACATAGAAACTTTGAATTTCCACAGAGATACTATGCCAGCCTGATGCAGTGCCCTTTCATTTGTGAAACACGTTTCCTCTTTAGCCAAAATGAGAACATCTCCAAGACAGATGTGTACTATGTTGTGCTGTTGTTGGTCTGGCTGCTATGCAAATGTGTTTGCACTCTGTGGAGAAGAGTAGGAAGATATCCTTTTCCCCTCCAAGAATTTAATCTCTGCAAGAGATCAACCTGCAGGGACAAATGAGACTTGTGTCACTTCCAGGATGTGAATTGCCCAGAAAGCCCCTCAGAATTGTTTTTGTGATTCTGCATTGTCTGAACATTGGTGCTTCTGGGTTGGTTTTTGGTTTGATTGGGTTTTTTGTTTGGTTGCGGGTTTTGGTTTTTTTTTTTCATTCTCCACAAAGAATCTTCTGCTACATTTATTAATTTCTTAGTTTTGCTGCCACTGGTTCTAGTCTTGGCCACTTTCCAGTAAGACAGTGTGAAAACACAAATGTGTTACCTGGTAGTGACAGGGATTACCACCTGCCTGGCTCTTGTTAGGTATCCTGCTGGTTGCTGCTGAAATTACCAGATAAAACTGAAAATCTGAATTTCATTGAAGCTTTTTAGACTATAAAACAATGGTATGCGGGAATGCGCGGTGGCCAGAAGCGTTCTGCGGCGATGGCTTGTGTAAATATTAGAGCTTACCTTTCGGATATAAAAAAGAATTAGGAGAGGACAGCCTGATACAGTGACTCCCCCGGCCCTTTAAGAGAGCATTGACAGGTACCTGGAGCCTGCCTGCATGTGAAAAGGCCGTTTGCCCCAGCACTTCAGATTAATGGTTATGCGCGCCCTCCACCAAATCTTTGCCTTGGAAACGAGGTACCAGTTTACNGGTGTGTGGTGTCGACACGACCCACAGCAGGGTCGGGGGGGCGAGGTGAGGGCGGGAGGGAGGGAAGGCATTTATGCATCTGATCTTTTCTTGTCTGCAATTTATTTTTACACAGTAGCCCGCTGACTGTCTTTGTTGTGCTGCCAGCCAGCCCGCACTATCGATATAGCCTGGGCACAAGTCTGGGCTACGCTTACTCTCTTTTCGGAAGAATTAACTGAAAAGCTTCCTTAACTCTAGAAAAGTCATACTGGGGAGGAGGGGCGGGGAAGCATTGCGTTACAGAACGCATCGACCCGATGTCAATTAAATGGTTTGACTACGATTAAAACGAGAAATACGACCCAACGGCCAGTCAGCTATGAATCCACAAGTACAACCAAGGGTAGTTATGCTTGGTCGTGGTGATGTCCAGAGCCTAAAGTTAATCAAGCCCAGCTAATGCAAATGTTCTTCTAATTGGAGGAGCCATTATAAAAACAAGGCTGTTAACATGTGGAAAGAAAAGGAGAAAGGAAAAGAAGAAAGGAAACCCAACACAATAAAAAGCAAATACAGGTTACATCTTTAACCACTTAATTATCCTTAAAAAATATCAGGCGCAGACTTTTTTGTCGAGGTAAGTTTATCTCAGGGCAGAGTCACATATTAGCTGGCTGTTTGATGGGAGAGGTTCCTTTTGTTTCCCAGCTGGCCTTTGAGGGCCGTGGCTCTTAGCCGCGAAAACGTATCAAAGCCAAGAGGGGTCTGAAGTGCTGCAGAGCGCAATCACCAACGAAATGTGTACAAAACCTGGGAAAATCCAGGGAGATTTCCTAAACCGAATTGCGCAAACCAAACACCCGACGGCTAAGGAAGTTTCTGCCGTGCTGATGAGTTACGAATCTACAATATCACAGCAAAGATACGGTATTAACTGCTGCTAATGAGTGCAAACACGAGAATAATCGCTGGTGTTTGAAAAACAAACAAAACCCCGGAGTGAAACAGAAAAAAAACCCCTCTCCCTTAGCAGGACCTGCCCAGACAGGCTGACAAATCCCAGTGGGCAACGGCTCCCCAAGGGGTGGCAGGGGGAGGGGGCCTGATGCTGGTCCCTCTCCACTGCCCTCAGCGGTGGGAGACCAGACATGGGGCTTGTCTTCACCCATTCCTTCTCCGCCACCGCCTCAGATACAAGTGAGTAATGGAAGGAAGATCGGAGGTGCTTTTTCTTTACCGGGCATGTGCAGCCTGCGTGACTTGGCACATATGTCTTTTTTGGTCCCTCCTAAAAGGTTAGCCCTGCACTCCTGCTTGGAGTTTGCCAGTGGAATGATGCCAGTTGTTCTTTCTCCCCAAAGTAGTCCTGCAGATGCTTGCATGGTCCCTGCAAGGGCAGCATTGTTACTACTCCTGCTCCTGAACGTGGCAATATGTTTAAGGAAAAGTTTTGTTTCCTTCTACATCTGTCATAATGACTAATACCTCTGAGTGTGTGTCTGTAGATGGTGCATTTTTCATCCCCTAAGTAGGACATGCCTGACAAACCTTCTCCTAACGACAGACCACTGTGCTGAGCAGCGATACGTCATCTGCTACTTTGGGCAGCTGTCCTGAAGAAGTGCTCCTGCACACACTGAGAGCACTACACTGGTGGTGTGCAACTGTTGGCCATCTCCTCCACAGGACCTGTCGTGTGTGCAGGGCCCTTCTGCTCATGCACGTTTCTGGTCTGTCTGGGATACGCTGACCTTGATGCAGAGATGCAGCTGGTCAGGTGTGTACCATGTTAGAGCTCTTCAGACTTGCCAGCATCACTGGCATGCAGTCCATACAGACAGGAAATGAGTCACAGAAGCCAAGCAGCCTGCTAGACTGCTTAGGAAGCTTGCAGCAGGTGCTGGAGGAAAACCTCAATCCTGAGCACTGCACTAATGGCTTAAACCACAGGCCGAATAAATATCAGACATGACCCCACCTGAAAATGTGTATGGCATAAAAACTAATTTCTGGCTGTCATTCTGTCTCCATTACCTCTCGCATGACTGTGGGCTCTGAGTTATCTTCTGAAAACTCTCCAGCTGCCCAGTTACATTATGGGATGCCTATGAGTATGCCTGTCTTTATGCACTCTTAGGTCTTTTCAGAGCCAAAACACTCACAGTCTTTCTTTCTCCCACAAAAAATCATTTCATGATTTTGGTAGATTGAAAAAAAAATCTCAGTTCACAGAGATCTAATTGCGAAAGGAAATAGTATGAATATATAGTAGGTATTAAATGAAATACCCCTCCTCCCTAATTTTATTAAATTTCTACATCTACTACACCTAATTTTCAAGTTTGTTTTGTTTCATTTGTTCTTTAATATGCAACAATTTAACTGGGAGCATAATGTACTTCAGACTGCCTACCCTTATTAAAAATCAGTAGATTTTTCACCTACACTTCTCTCCCTTTGCTTATCTGCCGAGCAGATGCAAACCTATTTTCTTAAATCAAGGCTTGTGATTCACTGGCACATCAAAAGAGCAGCCTCTATCATGTCGTTTTTATTATTGCACCTTGTCTTTGTGATCTCCACTGCATCCATACTGCAAAAGGAGGTTGCTTTATCACTTCCCTGCCTTTCCTTCTGCTCTGAGTGGAATCTGAGCTAGCAATCAGAATAATAATGATTTACCTCCACGGGAATGTGAATGCAAGCCAAGTTCCTTCAGTAGGCAGGGAAATCAGTTTGGTATTGTTTACTTATCCCCTGTGGATTTACCAGATGGCATCAGACAGCATAATTTTGAGTCCATGCTCAAAAGAGAGGCAATGCTTCAGCTGCAGGACTTGGTCCTGTGAACTAACCAAGAAAAGTTATGACCTTTTTGTGAGGATACGGCATGTCTTTCATCTTTGTTGTAAAACTGAAACACACTGTAGCACACCTGGACAGACCCCTAACATATTAAGCAAACCATTTTTATTGCAGTAATTTCTGAATTGTTTTGGCCACTCTTCCAGTAACTGCTTTGCCTGTAGAGAATACGGTCCCTGGGTTAGATTGAAAGCCTTGAGCAGGTTAGCAGAGAAGAGGCAACGGGAAATGGGGCATTGCAGCTGTTTCCTTCCAGGCTAGCTCTACTTGAATTCAGTAAATAGGGGATTTAGGTTTCTGTGCTTTAAATATCCCAAGCATAAATTATTCACTCAAACTACATCTGTCAATGTACAGAAGAACTAGGAAAACAGAAGAGTAAAGCTCCAGCAGAGCCTGAACCTGCTACAGATTTACTGACGGCAGCACAAAGCACTCAATATAGCCTGGTGGCCGTGCCCTGAGGGATGGAGGAGATGATCTAATCATTCTTTTCCATCTTGAGGCTGAGATTCTATGATTTGAATTGTTTTCAGGCCAGATCCTAAACCAATATAAGCTTTCTTCTAGTGAATACTGCTGCATTGTGTCTGCTGAGCGACTTGCCTTGAGGACTGTTTTAACCTTCAAAATACTGATTTATCTTTGTATTTTCCCTGATGCTGGAAGTAGGGCCCTCGGTCAGATCCCTGGTTGTGCAATATGCAGGAGTGCACTGCCACTATGATTTGTAAAAATGAATGACTAAGGAGGTGAAAATTTCAGTAGCCTTTGCTGCAGCAGTAGGTAGTCACCATAAAAGGGGCCATGGCCTCTGGGAAGGGGGCACAGACTTAGAAAAATCACTTGACAGCGATGTTTATCTGGTGGCATCTGTGCTGTTTCTGATGAGGGACCAGAATTGAAGGAAGGGGGCAGGCACAGAGATCCTCAGGTCAAGGGGGGCCAGAGGAGGCTGGGGGCATTGATGACGAGGCCTGCAGACATTTTTATTCAGTGCCCACTTGGGGCAGCTCTTCCATGGAGAGGTCTCATTGCCCCTGACCCTTCTAGAAACCATTGCACATTACAGCCTCCCCCTCTTCCCAGTCTCCCTGCTCCTGTCCCCCTTTCAGGGCAGGGATTTAGCTTGCCCTTAGCAAAGCTGCCAAGACCCTGGAGATGGAAAATGGCCGCAGAAAGCAGAAATGCTAGTTGAAAAGTGGTGGCAGAGGGCAGTCGATGTAGATGAAGAGTGTGAGGACCAAGAACATAAAAATAGCTTGCAAAGCACCTGCAGTAGGTGTCAGCTACATCACTTTCTAGAAAGCACCCAGGAGGGTGATAGACCTTGCCACCATAAAGGTGAATTTTCTGCCATGAAGGACAGTGTTTGTCCTGCTTCTTGCAAGGTTGGTGTGGAGCATCCTCACTGCTGAGATGTGTCCAGCACCAGTGGGCTCAGAGGAGCTGCTGAAGGGATGGCTTTTGGGGGAGGTCACCTGATGTGCCTTCATGCAAGTGGCTGCAGAAGGTGTTGAAAACTTTGAAGACACAAATTATGTACAGGCTTGTCATATGACAGAGCTGCTGAGATCAAAGGAGCTGGACCAGGAGCCCCAGCTAGTCCCCAGCCTTTCTAGTGACTTCAAAGACCACTGGCCCAGCTGAAGGGGTGTCTGTCAGAGTAAAATATGTGTCTCTATTTTAGCTAGGACTGATACAGATCTACCTTTCTTGAAGCTGCACATTATAGTGATAAGAGTTATCTATTGTTATCAAACACCCCCATTCTGTCATGAGCGGTTGGTTTTCCAAGGGAACGTGCGCCAGGCTCCAAAGCATCCCAGAGAAGACAGAATTGCATGAGGAGACAACCTTACCTCATGCTGTCCCTCCTGTGGTTATTTGTGTTGATAACAGTGATTAATAACATGGTCTGCTAGCAACAAGTGGGATTCAGAGCTGGGAGTCTACCTGCTGGCTGTGTCCTCATTTCATAATTGACTAAGCAAGAAAGCAAGCTTTTGCTTGATTTCAGTGCTGAATTATCAGCCTTTAAAGGTTTATAATGCAGAAAAAAAATCTCATTATTCGCACTTGTTTTCAACATGTTCATTATGCACACAGAGACGTATATATTTATGTATGCTCACAGTACACATTTGGGTATTTAGCTGCCAGGGAAAGGGTGTGATTTTGATCACATGCAATGTTTGTCCCACATGTCAACATCCATATTTAAGTAATGAACCATCATGATGTCTTTGAAAGACAAATGTGGCGGTGCCTGCAGCTAGGTTAAACATGACAGAAAACCTGCTCTTTGCCCTGGAGAGAGAGTGTGCCAAGGGCGTAGGGCTCACACAACCTCCAGACAGCTACTCATTGTGGTTTTTCCAGCTCACTCTGTCCCAGTGGTCCCTCTAGACTGGGAGTGGCTGTGCAGAATTCAGTGCAGGAGGGTCGTTGCCACCAGCTAGACCTGGTGTGTCCTCCCCCCAGCTTCAGCTGGGTTAAGAGGGCAGGGCAGTGTGGTAGTAGTTTCTTCCCTGGCCTGATACTGTGCTGACTTATGGTCCACGTCTTCATGACTTTCCATGTCCAGCAGGCTGTCATGGTGTGCCTGCTCTTGCAGGGCATGATGAGGTGAGGCTGAAGGGCAGTGCTGCAGCAGGTTGCGTCTTGGTATCTGGCTCAGCATCTTACAGATTGTCCCGCAGGGAGGGCCTGGGAGAGCAGTCTGTTGGTGGCCTGGTGTTGCAGACACTGTGTGTTAGGGATGTCTTCCTTCCTGTACTGCTGCCATTCAGGTCCTGGTGCTTTCACCATAATGTCTTCTCCCCTTGCTGGGGCCTCAGGTGTTTGGACACACTTAGCATGTTTTATGCCTCTGGGGTGGCTACACGGTAGAGCAATTCCCTGTTCTTTCTGCCCCACTCAGAAAAAAAAAGTGCTTTTTTACATTTAAATACATGAGCAATATTGCAGGTGAGCAGTAGGCATTAGTCATGGCACTGGGGTGAGCTTTAACTGCATGATGTCAGCACAGGTCTGAAGCATAATCACAATGTTGTCATGCCGTTTCAGGGCTACCACCTGGAGTTCTTCCCAGCACAGCAGATCCCAATTTGCAGCAGACACCGCTTCAAAAGAGCTCTCCAGTTTAGGAATAACCTGGAGAGGTGTCTTGAAATGTCACACAAGCAGAAGTTTCCTTTCAATGCTTCGAAGTACCCATTTCTCACAGAAACAGACTGCCTGTAATGCAATGCAGCTGGGAATCTAGAAATACCTCATCTCTTCCTCTATTCTGATGTGCCCCCTGGCAGAAGAAGGTCCAGAGGGGCGGGTAGCACAGAGGCATCGCGACAGTTGCATACGCCTCAGAAATTACCCTCTGCTTCTTCTATGGCAGTCTTCCGTGTTTTTACTACTAGGAGAGTAACGCAAAGTAGCCCTATTTCCTCTCTGTTTGAAGTTGCTTGTTTTGTTTTCTTTTGGTTTTTTTTTTTTGGGGGGGGGTTTGGTGGTATATTAACCTGCAGCAAATCTCACTTTAATTTACCCAGATCCCTGATGTGGATAAAAAAGAATTCCATCCACTTTTTCCCACCACCCTGTTACTGTTGGTACCTATATTGGTGTCCTGTTGACATCAATTTAGTGTATTGTTCACCCCCAGTAACTTGTAACTTGTAACTTGTTGGACATATGGAAAGAAAAGCATTAGCCAGCTGTTTTTTTCAGTTATGTTCCCATCATCAAGCAATTGCATGAAGATGATTAAAGTTATACAGTATAAAACAGTACACATTTAATATTTTTATTATTATCCATCACATTGCTTTTCCACCTAAGCTAAGTGCTTAGCAGTATACCTGCTTTTTACCTGGCTTGATGTGATGTGTCAGACCTCCTCGCAGGAGAGCGGTTATCCATATAAGCTCTAAATGTACTTAGCATTGTCATGGTCCACTCCATGTAGACATGTGATGGTTCATTTGCTGTGATCTCAAGGTGCAAAAGGTCAGGGCAACCACTACAAGGGGTTGTGTTTCAATCAAACAATGCAGCTTTATTGTCTTCACACAATAGGTAAAGGGAGAAAAGGTAAAGAGAGGATAATAGCTATCATTGCAAGGTCCAAGGTGTCCTGGTGGTTCCAGATGACATCCAATCAGCCCTCCAATTGTCATGATCCTTGGTGAGGAAAGCTTCATAGTTCATTGAAGTCATCTTACTATGCTGTCCCAGAAATCATTAGCATACTAGCCCACCCTTTTGTGCAGACATACTACAGTCTATACCGTACAGATCACCATACTAGGTGGTCTCCAGTGGTCTTTTGATGAAGTCTTCTGGGTACAACCAGTTTCTTGCCCATCCCAGCATCAGCTGCTTCTTTATCTACAAGGTTGTTCTGTTTTGATGGTTCTTGTTAAGCAGCAATCTTTTTAAGCCTACCCAAGTGAATGGCGCAGTACTTCCTGGATACAAAGAGCACTTTGTTCCCAGGTGATATATACTGCACTTTTACATGGTTTGTCAAGCTTAGCAGTTTTTGTCTGGGTACAATTTCAATCCTTGGATCAGTGACTGCATCTCAGGTGGTCAGGCAGCGCACTGAAAACTTGTGGCTGCAAACTTGCATCGAGATGTTAGTCAAAGTTTTGGGGTACCTTGTTATCAAAGTCTCTGATGACAAGGTTGAGACAGTTCTGGTTTCCACACCAACTCTTATAAGCATACTGTAAGTATGCTGGTTTCTGTTGCAGGTATGTTATAGTGCTGCCACTCCATGCAGTTGGCAGAAATGAAGTCATCAAATGCATGGGAAAGACAGCTTGACATGACTACTGTCTTATAGGAACATTTTATTCTGTAATCATCTCCACACATTTCAAACACTTTAGATTAGCAGATGGACGCAACCACTGCCAGAAGTTGATTTCATCCAGTATTGCTTTATTACAAGAACCCTTTACTATAATAAAACCTTTTTGATCACATTTTCTATAATAAAATATTTATACCTAAAATATTTATACCTAAAATGCAAAATTTTTCAGTTTATATAACAGCTGTGACAACCTTTAATTATGTCTTCCACTAGCATAACTGGTTTATTTGTATACCCAGGATTGTGGAAAGCCTTACTAACAGAGTCAACAATCTGATTGTCAGCAAAAGGTTAATATCCAACCCTGAAATCAGGAGGAGGAAACCTACTCATCAGGTTGGGTTGGTGTTTTTAAGATCATCTTAATTAGTTCAAGTTCATCCTAAAAAAGGTTGAGGATTTTCAACTTGCATCGCAGTCACTGAGAAGCCAGTGCTCAGGGCTGTGCAAGAGTGGGCCTGAGAAAAGAACAATTTCAAGTGCTGGATGCCAAATCCATCACTGTGATGGCTGATCTGGATTGATTCTGCTTGCACCACACATTGATTTAGCTCCAAGACAGTAAAGCATGAGTGCTTGTCAAGACAAAATGCGCAAACATGCTGTGTGAGAGAGGCCAAAGTACAAGTTAAAGCACATCTTTCTGGCTCCAGTGAGTACTACGTAATTATTCGAGAGCACTGCTGTACAAGGTCTTACAGAGCAGGTCACTATCATTTTACTGGTTAAATGTGGCAAGTCCCATGACTGGGATACTCATTGCTTTGTAAAATGCAAGGCCTGTTTCTGAAATCTGATTTGCCCTCTCCATCTTGCCTCCAGAACATGTCCTTTTCATGTTCTGAAGCAAACATATGTAGCTAATCCTGTATTATTTGCAATTACTGAATGTTCTGCTTCTATAAAATTAGCTTCTCTGACTGCAGTTCTGCATTCATCTGGCATCAAAGGCATTTCATGGGGTGTCTCAGCAGACAGAACTACCTGGCTCCCCAAGGCATCCCTGCTGTCTGCATGGAGCAGCTGCATTCTCTTGAAGAACAATCTTGAGCTTCAGAGTCAAGGGCTGTAGACTCTCTGCTAACAGTGGTTTGCCCGTCTCTTTGCCCCAGTTTCATCTCTTGCAATGAATTTACCCTGACCAGGGTGAAAAAGTTATTTTCTGTACCAAAATTCCTTTGACATCGGT
>VXBZ01000410.1:216318-255486 GCA_013399135.1 Heliornis fulica | reverse complement strand
GCCACCAAGCCACGTGTTGATGACGTGTTCCTGTCCGTATGCCTACCAGCTACTAGTGGGATGGAGGAGAACACCGCCTGTGCTCCTGATCCTTCAAGTAACCGCCCCGGTTCTCTGAAGTCCCTTTTGATAGCCTTTACCCCTCTGTCGGCTATCTCATCACTACCCACCTGAACAACCAACAACGGATAATAGTCGGATGATTTCACCATCTTGGGGAGCATCCTGGTGATGTTTCTTATCCGTGCCCCAGCCTTAAAAAGAAAATAATGGCAAGAAACTTTTTTTTTTTTTTGTCAGACATTATAAAACTAAGGTGATGATCAGGTTTATCTTAGTTTCCATCCAGTTCAGATCATGTAATTTAGTCCAATTGTAAGGAATCTATGTAAGGAATTCCATGTTTTCAAAAGTTGCATTCAGTCCCATTAGGAGCAAGGGAAGAAAGGAAAAATTTTTGTCCTTAGTATGAAGCAAGCATATTTCAAGAGTCTTATTTTTTGAAAATTTCCAAACATCACTAGATTTTATGACACTGACAATTTTTTTTTCCTCTGCTAATCTCAAATATGTATAAATTGGGAAATGAACCAATATGTTGGTGTTCTACTGCAAGGTGAAATAATGCAGCACTAATAAACTGAAATCCTGGGCCATAGTGAGAAACATTTGAATTAGACATTACACTTATCTCCCCAAATGGAGCATCAAACAATTGCTCATATAAATGGCAGACATGTTACTTCTGTCACTAATGATTCATGTAAGAAAGGCTTTTCTGTGTATGGGCATGTGAATTTATTATTTATGAATTATAGAATGCAATTACTAGCAGCCATTTTTTCACACTTTACTATTTAGAAATTTAAAAAAGCTGGAAAACAATTTTCATTGAGTGCCTACTTTCTAGAAGTCTACTTACTCTAACTTCTGAGATTTAACCTTCAGAGGGCTGAAAACATATATGACATTAGTAAAACACTTAGGATTCACCCAGTGAATGGCAATTCACTGGGCAAACTCTTCAGTGAGCATTTTGAGGCAGAAAATTGCCATTCATATTTAGTAGTGTAAACTGTTGAAGGAAGCCCTAGATTTCCAAGAAATGACTCTCAGCTTCTCATACATCCATAAAAATTTCATCAATGGATTATTTTTTTGTTTAAATCCATACATGGTGATGGGCAAGCAGTTCCGTTACAATGAGATTCATTAATAATTCTGGTTAATTTAAGGTGGTTGTCTGTTTGCGTTTTTTTTTTTTTATGTTCAATTAAGATTATATTTCTCCATTAGACCGCACAAATCACAGTATTTAAAAAAATCCACCAACTTTATACATTTAATCAGTCTTATTTCAGAAATAGTTAATAAGTAGAAAATCCTCTTTGGAAATTAAAGATCCTTTTTGTATTATCTTTATAATTAACTCAGTATTAAATTAATAGTAGAGATGTACTAAAAGTTTAAAATGAAGCTTTGAAATACAGAATTACAAATAGCTAATGCAAATAAAAATACAGATGAATGAATAAGGAGAAATGGGCCCACTTCAAGAGAAATTATCATGAAACTAATATCATGAAACTAAGTGGCTGTTTTGTGTGTGTGTGTGTGTGTGTGTGTGTGTGTGTGTGTGTGTGTGTGTGTGTCTTTACATACATCTTTGTATATGTTCAATGAAACTCCAAGCTACTGACATTTCTGACTTCAGACTATGAATATATTGTACTATGCAATATGTATTGTCTAAGAAATTTGGAATATTGTCTTTCATGTGTGACTCAGTTGTGCTCTATGGGAGTAGATGGACTTCTAGTGTCTTGTAATAAGGATCATCTAATACTTTCTATTCAGCCAGAATAAAGGTTTAGTTTCCAGATAGTCTCGATTTATAGCATGGCTGAGTGTGTGCCACCGAGCACTCCACTGTTCTAGGTCCTCAAGGAGCAAGGCTGGGGAACTGTGGGAGCCCCTTCTGAACCTCATATACTGATTTTGATCCATCACAGCATGAGGCTGGAGAAAGATAAAATTATCTTGGATTTGTTTCATTGCTGTTTTGGAGCATGATGGATATTGTGTATATCCAGACAAACTAATAAGCCTGGTTCCTCAAAACAGACAACAGCTCCAATCCTGTCCCTATCTTTTGCCATAGTGGGACTCTACATTATATGGGATTAATAGTCCAAAGGATCAGAAACAGCTCACATTTCCAGAGGACTTCTCTAATGCTGAAATATATAAATACCTGTAGTTTGCCTTCCCCTCATAGCTGCATTTACAATACTGTTAAAAATATCAGCCCACTTTAAAGGTAATTTTTACAACAGATCTTATCTTAACCTTTGCTTACTGATACTGGAATACTTGCGATACTGAGATGTCATCTAGTTTTCAAGTGATCGTGTTCAATTTTATATTTCTTCTTCTATATGTCAATGAAACTGGAACAGTTTTCAGATATTGCCTAGGCAGAATGCTAATTCAGACTTTGAAAAGAGCTCTGTTACATAAGAGGCAAAGCTGCAACATATGCCAGACAGAATTAAATTCACTTCTTTTCAAATAGAATAAACAAATACGAATATGAATAAAAATGCATTATATTTCTAACTGAAAAGTCAAAACACAAACCCACAAGCTATCAGAAGCAATTAATCCAAAAAACTCAATTGTGAATGTGAATTACATGCACAGTAGAAACACTTTTCAAATCTCCATCATCACCTATTTACTTTTTATTCATATCAGTCTTATTTTTTTTCTCCTGACAAGTGGCATAGGTCATATAAACTTTGATTTTAAAGTGGAAGAATTTAAAAGTGAAAGCAAAGCATAATTTGAATGAAAATGAGAGGATTTAAATACATTTCTGAAGGATGCTCCTGATACTTGAAAGGCTTTGCAAAATGAGATTTAAGTAAGTTGATACAAACAGCATGTGATTGGAATGTAAAGGTGTAAGGATGTGCATTTACCACTGATGGGATATCAGAAATAGGCTCAGAATAAATTTTGTAAAGACTTAGAGTTTAAATTATGATTAACAATAATAGTGTTATTATAATTACTGTAGCAATTATTCTGGGAGACAATAAAAAAAAAGATTCAGTGAGGAAATTAAAACAGGTTTTTTGGAATGGGCTTTAGAGAAGCCACTAGTCACTCAACACCATCCCAGTTGTTTTTCTGCACCTAGGTCCTTTGGTCGTTGCCCCTAAGGTCCTGTCCTTTAATGCATAGTTCCTTTTTCAGGGGAATAAACTCGACAAGAGTTCATTACTGTGGGAAGAAGGCAGTCAGATACAGGAGAAGGCCCTGCACGTGCTTGTCTAGCTTAGACTCATGTGCCCATGATCAGGTAGAAGTTACCATAAATCTGTCTTTGTTCAGTGGGATGAAACAGGCAGCTGCTTCTGATTTAGGGTTGCTGTACCTTCAGTTTCCAACAGACTACACAGGGAGCATGGTGAGATTTTTTCCTAGCAGGATTCTTAATTAGGACCAACATCTTTAACTTTTACTTATTTTACATTATGAGTATATACCTATAAATGTAATCTTAAGATTATTTATTATAGTTATTCCCGTGCAAAGGAAGTCTGAAGAAGGAGAAATTGGCCATTTTGATAATCTGTGTCCTAAATGAAATGTACCCTGTATACCCCAAGCCACTCGTGACAAAAAAATGAAACTCAAACACCTCTTTCAGAGTGATAATGAAAAAGGTGTTGCACTAAAATTGGAAAAGTAAGTAGGAACAGAAGAAATAAAAGGACCTATGAAGGTTGAGTGGGTGGATTTAAAATATAGGGAATACTGTAGATCAAATGTCAAGCAGAAGAGACAATCTTGCTATATTTCATACTTGTTCTCCAAACTACAAAATCACCCCACCAAACAGGAATAAAATGACTTAGCTGAAAATAAAAAGTTTACATAATTTTATAAATATACCTAAAAATGTCAGTGAAGTCATTATTATCCCATTAATTTGTTGTTGTCAGGCAGGCATTAGAAAGTTATTGTATTGTAATTCATCTTTTTTTTTTCTTAACTATACTATCAAAATTATTTATTTTGTTTAAATTTCAAAGTTCACTGTGCTGTTTTCCTTCAAGGGAAAATATTAGTATCAACAAACTGCAAAGAGAATCATAGAATAATACAATTCTGGAGAACATGCTATATAAAGATTCAGATTCTTAAGTTGCTAAATGCTTTATATGACAGAAATATTCAGAGAATTAGATGTATAAAATATTACATTATATTAGCAAAATGGACAAAACCAGTTTGCTTTCTTTAGGAAAGAGATCTAGAAAGTTCCTACAAAAGATAATGCTTCATTTTGGCAGGAAAAATTTATTTAAATTGAACTGGATGTAATGTTTTCTGTTTTGGAAGTCTTAACTTTTTATTGTGAAGTGTGGGACTTTTGTCTGAGATAGTTAATTTTCTTCATAGTAGCTAGTATGGGGCTGTGTGGAGGATTTGTGCTGAAAAGAGTGTTGGAAATAGAGATGTTTTTGTTACTGCTGAGCAGTGCTTACACAGACTCAAGGCCTCTTCTGCTCTTCACCCCACCGCACCAGTGCGGAGACCAGCAGGTACACAAGGAGTTGGGAGGGGACACAACAAGGACAGGTGACCCCAACTGACCACAGATATATCCCATACCATATGGTGTCATGCTCAGCATATAAAGCTGAGAGAAGAAGAAGGAAGAGGGGGATGTTTGGAACAATTATGTCTATCTTCCCAAGTAATCATTATGCATGATGGATATTATGGATATTATAACCATTATGCATTAGCCCTGAGGAGAAGGACTTGGGAGTACTGGTGGATGAGAGACTTGATNGGGGAGACTTTATAGCAGTCTTCCAGTACCTCAAGGGGGCCTACAAGAAAGATGGGGAGAGGCTGTTTAGTAGGGCCTGTTGTGACAGGACAAGGGGTAATGGTTTCAAAATAGAGGGAGGTAGATTTAGACTGGATATTAGAAAAAAGTTCTTTACTGTAAGAGTGGTGGAGCACTGGAACAGGTTGCCCAGGGAGGTGATGGATGCCCCATCCCTAGAGACGTTCAAGGCAAGGTTGGATGAGGCCCTGAGCAACCTGATCTAGTTGGGGGTGTCCCTGCTTCTTGCAAGGGGGTTGGACTAGATGACCTCTGGGAGTCACTTCCAACTCTAATCATTCTATGATTCTATGATTCTATGGAGCCCTCCACTCCTGGAGATGACTGAACAACTGCCTGTCCATGGGAGGTGGAGAATGAATTCCTTGTCGTTCTTTGCTTTTGTGTGTGGATTTTTCTTTACCTATTAAACAGTCTCTATCTCAACTCAGGTTTTTATGACTTTTACTCTTCTTATTCTCTTCCTCATCCCATGGAGAGGTGGAGTGAGTGAGCAGTTGCATGGCGGTTAATTGCTGACTGGGGTTAAGCCACAACATAAGCCTTACAACTGGCATTAGTATTGAGAGTGGCTGATAACTTCTGGAAAACAAAACATGTATTGGAATCAGTGCAACATTAGCAATAGGTTTCCTCATTATGGAAATACACCCCAAAAATCGTCATGCCTTAACATTTATAAACACAATAAATTTTGCTCTATTTTTTTAGTTTTTTTGTTGTTTTTGTTGTTGTTCTGTTTTTGTTTCTTCTTTCCCAGAAGAGTTTAATGTATGCTATTTCCTGTTTTCCTCCATGGACAATAGCAAATACTAGAAAATAGGATTCTGGTTACAAAATGCCCGTGATATATTTGGGCATTATATTAGCATTTAAATAGATTCCTTCTAGATAGCTAGCAAAGTTTACTTTACCCTTCAGGTAGTTTATAGGTTCAAGGAAAAAAACACTACTTAAAAAATTGAAAAAGAAATATATTGACTCTGTAGAAGTCATAATACTGGAGTCAGTGCTTTAAGATTAGTAAGGGTCATCAGTAGACAGTTGAGGCCTGTGCATTTTAGCTTGCATCCAATGTGCTTTACTCAAAACATACAGAGAGCATAACAGATGTAGCCAAAGATATAAAGCTACTATTTCTTTTTTTTTTTTATAGAAGACTTAAATGCAAACTGTTTTTCTTTCAAGAAATTTCCAATCCTACTAAAGGGAAGGTTGGAAAAAGGTTGTATGTTTTAAATAGGAAAATATTTCTTTTTTTTTTTTTTGATCGCTTATCTCTAAAAAAAAAAAATCCCAGGAGTACACAAGTTGCATAGCATAGTTCCTATGCTCTCTTATATTTGATATAATAAATTATGACATTAAAAATAATTACATAGAATTTTACATGCTTGTGTGGTGAGTTGATCCTGGCCAGTTCATCACACATTGTCTCTGCCATTCCTTGTTCCTCACACTCTTCCCCTGCTCCAGCATATGGTCCCTCCCATGCCAGACAGTCCTCCACCAACTTCTCCAACATGACTCCTCAGGCTGCAGTTCTTCATGTGTGGTTCCAGTGTGGGTCCTTTCCCTCTGTCCTTTCCACAGGGTGCAGCCCTTCAGGAATAGACTGCTCCAGTACAAACTCCCAAGGTCTCAACCTCCTTTTGGTGGCGTTCCTTCTGGCATAGGGCTCTCTACAAGCTGCAGGTAGATATCTGCTCCACTGTGGACCTTTATGGACTGCAGGGGGACAGCCTATGTCACCATGGTCTTTCCCAAGGGCTGCAGGGAAATCTGACGTGGCACCTGGAGCACCTTCTCCCTTTCCTTCTTCAATGTCCTTGGTGTCTACAGAGTTGTTTCTTTTACATCTCCTCACTGCTCTATCTAGCAGCAATTGCTCTTGGTATTTGGTTTGGGTTATTTTCCCTTCTTAAATATGTTACCCCAGAAGTGCTATCACCATCACTGGTGGGATTCACCTTGGCCAGTGGTGAGTCTACTTTGGAGACGAATCACATTGATTCTATTGGACATAAGAGAAGCTTCTAGCAGTATCTCACAGAAGTTACCCTGTAGTGCTGCCATTATCAAAACCCTGACATGCAATCCCAGTAAAACTTGAATTAAAAATGTAAACCAGATGTTCATTAAATTTGTTTAAACCATTTGCTATGTATATGAATTTAGAATATACTTCAAGGTCTAAAGGACGATATTATGCTTTTTCTAGTGACACAAACTGAAAAATGATGGAACTTCAAAGATTCTTGATGCTGGTGGCTGGAAGGAAGTAAAGCATTTAATCTCTGGAGATTTACTTCATCCAAATGGGAAATTAATGTAAATTAGGAGCCTGTATTCCCAAACTAAATTGCTTTCTGTTATTTTTTTATAATATGCTAGCTGTGGTTTTGCTAGGACAGCAAGCTGTGCTTTAGAAATTGCACCTTGTTGAGTGAAATATATGAGTACTTATGGAATGTTCTTGAGTTTCCAAATACTCTGTTAACAGTCTAATGGATAAAGGAAATATTTTACCCATTTTATTTCTCTGGTGTTTGTTTTGTTTATCCAAATATAATCTAAGTTGGAATAAAGACTGATATGTTAACCAGGATCACATTAGATACATTATTTGAATTTATATTTTATATTAAAATATTTTATTGTAGAATTTTTAGCTTTCAAAATGTTATATTGGAATTTAAGGTCCTTCTAAACTGCATAGCAGAGACTATATGATCTAATGGAGGTGAGGTCTACTACAGAAGTGACAGAAGTTAGGTTCTTGATATTAAGGTTTCAGGATGAAATTATCTAACTAAGCCTCAGATTTCTGTGAAAGAAACATTTGTGCTTGCCCCCATCATACTGTGGTCTATCTCTTTATGTCTAATAGAAAGGAGCCAATACTTTTATCTTGTTACTCGCATACCCTGTTTGAATCAACTCATTTAGGGTGACAGGAATCACACACATGAAGGGCTTCGTCTTTTCAGAACTTTCTTTGTGGAGTGTTGGAGGAGTGTCTCTGTGACTTCCAGTATTTTGGAGAGTGGAGCCCTTTTGTAAGATTTGTAGATCCTTCCTAAATAAATGTCCAAGACAAAGCTATCTGTGATTACAAGAGATGGGGCTAGATGACTCATGTTGTTTCAGTGGTAATTTCTATGCAAGTAAATAAAACTGTTCCAGTCTTTGAGCTTATAATAGCCTGTGATTGTCCACACTGTTTAAATTTTAGCACAAGCCCTGGCATTGCTTGTTCCAAACGACAATTTCCCAGATGAACACTGCATCGTCCAGGTAATTGCATGTGCCAGGGACCATTCTCAGTGTGGATTTTTCCATTCTGTTTTTAGAAAGAAAAAGTGCTTGATGATGCACCATTCCATTTAACCTCAGTGCCATAGGATGTCCCTTTTATGTTTAAATTTCTACTGTAGGCATTCCTTTTCAGTCCTACATGATTATATGATTTGGGGCTATTTAAAATAAAAATATTTAATTTTCACCTAAACCATATTTTACAGATCTGCCAAGGAAACTCTAAGGTCTTGTGTAAATGTCACATGAACTTTACAGGAACTTCTATACTCATTTCATGGTGTTTCTGTGTAGTCCCTTAAGAGGAAATACGTACTTCTAATGCAGGTGAAACTCTTACAGATTCCACTGAGACTTTTGGCAATGAATGTGAAGGAGGATTAGTTTACTAATGATTTTCTAAGATATAATTAATATTTATATAATCACAATCCTCTATCTCTATGCAACTTCTGACTGAAAATCTGTCTTTGATACACTGGAAATAACTGACACATGTAAACAACATGTCAGGAAATATTTTTAGAATTGAGTCACTACTATGAAGATACAGTTCAAAATACAACTGTATATTTGGGTTTTTGTTGTTCTGTTTTGTTTTGGGTTTTTTTTCCCAAATAGCAAAACACATCAAAGAGCAAACGAAAAAGGAAGAGGAAAAAGGATTTCAAGCTTACAGAAGAGGAACTAAAACAGCATGTAGGAAATTATAAATATTTTTCCATCCATAAATATTGTAAGGAACCTAGAAATTTCTATAGCTGTGGTTGTAAAAAACAAAACTAATAGCAATTTATTTTTTATGTTGCAGGCCTAAACTGATAAAAAGCAATGAATTTTAAGAGAGAATGAGAAATGAATATACAGAAGTTGTTAAAATCACTAAGCAAAGTTTAGACAGAATTAGAATTGTTACAAGCACTTCCTTGATCACAGCTAGATCCAACATAATCTACTTTATTTTTATCTGAGTAATTCCTTGTGGAAAGGTTCTGATATGTCTCCCCTGGTAGTGATATGTACTCTTTAATTTCCAAAATAAGTTCATGGTCAGTGTGAAGCCGTAATTTCATTTCATATGACACCTCTCTACCAAACTTCTCTTCCAAACCATGGACACCCAAAATACTGCTGTAGGCCAGGATCAAGAGTGAAGACATTGTCATGGACTCTGTACAAATACAGTGCAGTAGGTAACTTTGTACCGTGAAGACTTTATGGTATATAGTTCATTATAAACGCAAACTCCTTTAGTCACTTATATGTTACTCAACAAGGAAGAATAACAGTGTAAAGATGCTAAAACCAAGTACCAAAACCACTAAAAAATTGATCTAGGTCTTTACCCCAGATGGATGTGTTATGACAGGGAGAGGCGAATGATGGTGGACTGCCCAAGGCAAAGATCAGATGGATCTTGCCAAATGTCACAAAAGAGTAATTCCTGGAAAAGCTTACCTAGAGGCAATACTCAGGCATTATGATAAATGACATAAAATTAAAAACTGTATGAAGACTGAAGAAATGCCGAATTAGATACTGAGAACATAACTTTTGAAAAACTTGGTTCCTAAGGTGTTTCATGTTTGCAGGTAAAATCTTGAATATACAAAGTGCAAATCTGAATTTTGAAAATGTGCAGGCAACAGAAAAAACCCAGACACATTCCTGACATTTCCTTTGGCAGTGCTAAATTTGGCCCTGGTAGCATATGTACAAATATGAGTGAAGAAGAGAACTTTCATGAAAGTATTAGCCAAGTAATTTTTGGGATATCCTAGCAGATAAATGACTAAGCAAAACAAACACCACAGCCACCCAAAAAAGAGAGAAAGCTAAAAATCTTGCTAAGTTTTTAGGGTCCGTGGACCATGGGTAAGTCTTGGAGAAATATAAAGGTTGCAGAAGAGAGTTAATGTTGAATGTGAGTGATGCAGATGTTGTAGAGAAAATCTGTTAAGTGGAGATAGAAACCTCTTTGTAGTGACTTCTCGCCTCTGGGGCTCCATGAGACTCAGTTAAGCACACTGAGGTTTTTTTCAGCAAAGCAATTAAGCACATGCTTAATGCACACTGATTACATCTGCAAGCAGTTAAAGTGCTTATAACTAAACACGGACTTCAGCCCTTTGCTGAACATGAGCAGATTAAAGTATGTGCTTGTTCAGCTGGAGCACAAAAGCAGAGATGCTGCAAAAAGGCTTCACTGAGTCCCAAATAAAGGCAGGGGATATATACAAACCCCATCTCACTGTCATCTCTCCTACCACTCTTTTCACCATACATTGTAAGTTTTGCTTATTTTACATTTTATATTTTATATTTTATAGTTTATAGTTTGTAGTTTGTAGTTTATAGTTTATAGTTTATAGTTTATAGTTTATAGTTTATAGTTTATAGTTTATAGTTTATAGTTTATATTTTAATATCCATATTTATTTCCAGACCTTCTGTTAAGGATGATGGAGCAGTAACTCATTATTGTTGTGGGTTTTTTACATGAAAATATGACTTTCAGTCCTTTGAGTTTTGCCTTTGCTGTCAAAGAATTTTCTTACCAGAAATTCATGCTTTCATCAATATACTGTTTGTTCTCAATCATCCCAGACAGTACGGGATTGATGTATGCCAGGGGGTGTGCATGTCAGCTGGTGCCCGTGGAGCCAAGCTAAGATGCTTTGCAACACTCTAACCATTGTATGTGGTTCCTGAAGAGGATATGGGATTTGGTGGAGTACCACAGAACTGGGTAGATGAGGACTGCTATGACCATGTGGTGCTCTGCCTGAACAAATGAGTCTTCCCAGAATTCATCATGCCAACATATTTGGACTCATTTTCTCTACTGCCAAATCAAATTTTACAGGGTTTATTAGCTTAGGATCAAGGCCATGGTAATGTAGCTATTTTGCTTTAGCTTGAATTCTCAGTTTGAGGATTGTGCCCAGTCTAATAAATCCTATAGAATTGAGCTGGCTCCTTGTAATGCCAGTTTGGCTGCCTGTACCCATTGTACGTTGCTTTGTTATGCTCTGTTTTGAAGCTTGATAATCCATTTTAAAGGGACAGTTGAATCTCTTTGGCTATAACTTACACAGTTTCTGATGAGGCAGAAACAAGAAACTGTTTATGAGAAAACAAATGTTTACTGGTAGCAAAGGGCTCTAATTCTCCATTTTTTATTTATGTATATATTTTTCCCTTCAAAGAATCAGGCTGCAGAAGCTGAACATCTTTATTAGTAAATATTCTAAAACATGAAGTAACTACATAGTTTCTCTTGTACAATGGTTCACATAGCAGTTTTGATTCTTAACTTTAATTTGCCATTTTTATATATAGAGAGAGAGTCTTGGAATTATCTAAATCGGTAATTCAGCCACTACATCTTCTGCTTACTCCTGCTGAGGCAGAGCATCACCAAAAGTTAGTATGAAAAGCCAAGTCAAATAGTAATATTTTATTGTTACTAAATTATTTTTGTTATATTTATAGTTAAAATTAAATATTCCTCCATAGGCAATATATTTGTCAAACATGATTACTATAGTAAAAAGGTTTCCTAGCATCATTTGTGGGATTAATTCCTTATTGGAACAGTTTGTTGTAAAGTATTTCATTTAAAGACAAGAAGTTTTAAATGGATGCACAGAAACAGGGTGTTTTCTACTTTTGTGACTGTATCTTTAAGAAATGGAGATTTCTGACATTAACAGGAAGGATTAATAGGAATTTGTCTGCCTTTCATATTGCTGTGGTTTTGAGGAGTAGCTTCTGCAAGGAGCAGCTAGAAGCTTCTCTGAGGTCTGACAGAGTAAATACAAGCTGGGTTTTCAAGGCTGAACAAGGCCAGGCCAATCAGCGCTGGTCACAGGCCTCTGGGAATCACATTTTACAGATTTGAAGCTTGATTGATAAGCTTAAACTAAATATTTACAGTAGTTTCTGTCTCCTTATCTATGAATTTTTTACTAACATTTATAATCATGAGATCTTATACCCTAATCAAAAATGAAACAACTCTTTGGCAGAATATTAAGAACTTGCAAATATACATATGAATGTTTTTTGAAAACCAATGATATTTTCATTAAAACAATACTAAAGTGACTACAGAATTGATGTTGTATGTGCAGGTTTTAAATCAAGGAATTTAACACTTCAGCAATTATCTTTAACTTCTTATTCATATAGTTAACACTATTGGGCACTTGAAGACACCATTTTAATTCTTTATTTAATGTAGGTTAGGATTTGTTTGTGGATTTTTTAAAGTTATGTAATGGCACCGAAAAGATCCCCTTTAACTGCAATTTATTATATTTTTTTAAACTTAGAAACTTACTGTATGTTAATGTTTCACTATACACCTTCCATTTCTTGCCCGGTATTTAACCTCTGAGCCTACAGAAATTCTCAGGAGCATTTTGGAGGTGGATCAGATAAGGTGGGTAGCAGTGAAATACTGCAAAATCGTTGCATCAGAGGATCTGTTATGTATATGGTACCATGTGCTGATAAGGAGGTTTCAGATTTGTTTGAGCTTCTACTTGTAAAATCTCAGCTGTTTAAGAAGGATTGATTTCCAGTGGGAGACCTCAGGAAGACCTGGTAAATGACCTCCAAGAGTTAAGAAAGCACAATTAGGATTCACCTGAGGTTTAGCTAGTAGTATCCCTGTGCCCAGGAACACTTTTTTACTCATTTGGCCCTACAAATCTAATTTTTGCCATTTATACACTTGGCAGGCATATTTCTTTAGCCAGCTTATTCTCATATTGCTGCAAACAGTATTGAAAAAAATAACTCTTTTGGAACTAATTTTATTAGAGTTTTTCTTACAAAAATGAAGCTTAAGACATTCCATGACCTGTGACTTGTGTTTATCTTCCTGCAATAATTGTAAACATGCATAAATTGTTTGGAGGTCTGTATGTCTTCCAGATAATTGCTCCCTATAAGTGTTAATAAAAAAAGAGGAAAAAAAACCCCAAAACAAAACAGAACACCAAAACACCTACAGGAGCAGAGGGAGATTAAAATAGGAGCATTCAGTTTTTTTTCTTTAACAACTTTTGATACTAGTCTACCAATATCTGCAACGCATAATTACCAACAACTTGTTATATTGGAGTAGGTGATAGGTGTGTGAAAGACTAAAGAAAATTTTACTATACGTCCATTAAACTGTCAATCAAATAAGCTAAAAGTCTCAAGGACTCAGCTCTATTAGTACCAGGGTTCATTAGACTATTGACTTCAAAAGGTACTATTTCTCTGGAGGAATACAGAGGCATCGAGGACTTAAAAGTAATTTGCACAAGAAAATACAATAAGGACCAATTTGTTCGGCTCTTGAGCTACTAAAATGCCTTCCATGTTTTGGTCACCTGAAAACCTTCCTCTTTCATTCTGCACATTAGTATTGAGGGTCTTTTCTCTGAGTTGTTACTTAATAGTACTGAAGAGGTATGTCAATGATAGATGTGTTTGCATGGAAAAACACAGTTCATATTTCTCATTTGATAGCTGACGAGTAACAGTAATTATAATATTATTAGGCACTTGAAGCCATCCCCTGTACATTATGATATGGCCACATGCTTCTAAGTTAGAACCAATAATAAAATATAGATCTCCCTTGTTTTATTAATAAAAAGACATTAAAAATAATTAAATTATACATTAAAACTGTGCTGAAGTCTCTAGTTAGGGCAGGGACTGATTTGTTGAAGACTGCTGCAGGGAATTTAATTGATGGAGAACCTGTTTCTGAAAGCTGTGCAGAAGCATGGACTTACCGAACTACTCCAAAGCTAGGGATATTAAATACCCAAGGACTGAGCCAGAGTTGTTTCAGGAAATGAATGGCAACTAGGTTGAATGTAACATATTGAGTGTAATGGTCTTATCAGTGTTGTGTTTTCACTATAAACAGCCTCAACAGCCTGCATTAGATCAACACTACTTAAATGATCTCTGTTTAAAAGTACTCAGCTCTACTTTGTCCTTAAAAGTCAGATCAATCAATGGATAAAGTCAAATGAAGAATCTATCTTTGGAAAACAACTCTGGAGTGCGCCTTTTATTTTTGAACTACGCCCTTAATGGGAAATCTGTGAGCATTGTAGCCTAAATGGTCTACAATGAGAGAGAAAGTGCTGTTTTACTAATTTGTGTGAAAAAGCTGGAGTGATTTAAAGCATTCTAAGGTTCTGGACTTTTTCCATTATGCAAAGACAGACAGATCTTCTATAAGATTCTTTTTTGCACATGTGTCCTGGTTTTGGCTAGGATAGAGTTAATTTTCTTTCTGGTAGCTGGTGGAATGGGTGTTTTGGAGTTAGGCTGAGAGCAGTGCTAATAACACAGGGGAAGCAAAAAACCTCTTGTCCCAGTTTAGCTACCCTAGTCAGCCCAGTTTGACAGAAATCCTGGTTGCAAGGGGACCCCAGCACCTTACTATTTCCTAAAGCTGCACAAGAAATCTGTATTGCAAGTTATTTATCTCCCTTGCACTGGGAGAGCTGGAGACAAAAGGTCGCCTGCAAGTTGAATTAGTAGGGCAGCAAGATAGAAAATGGGATATTAAATGTTTGTTTATAGCCAAATAGTAGCAATAGTAAAATCTGACCCAAAAACCACGATACACTTATGGCACTTCAGAAAAATTACTAATTTCTCAAATGTAGTATTCAGCAGCAGTTTGGAAATTTGCCATCTTAAAGAGATGTCTTAAAGAAATTCATGATTTTAAAGATATGTCAAAATGCTTCATTCACATTTGGTATAGATTTTTATGTAGATTTTTTTTTTGTGTACCTATAAATGCTGGAAAAATCTATGAAATTAGAAGTAAGTTAACACAAAAAACAATGGCACAAGATTCCGAACTCTTCCAAAAATAGTTTATTACAGTGTACATTATTTGAATTTAAGTGCATCTTATCCTACAGACTTAGAAAAGTAGCTAAAAACTTGGTCTTGCTGTATCTTTCCCATTGACTCAATGCAATTTTTTCCATGGTTTAGTTTGAAAGGGTCTTTTCTGCGTTACAGTGCTTTCCTATAATTCATTTAGTGGTAAAAGAGAAATTACAATGACAGAGAAAATCAGTAATAATGTCTAGATATAATGTTTAGATCTGACTCATTGCCAGCTGCCAGTGTCCCGATCAAATGCTTTAAATTTAATATTTAATGAATAATGGCTAAAAAAAGAAACTAAATGACCTGAAGAAGGAGCAAATGAAAATCACTCAGGAGAGCATGTTAGAAGGAAAAATGGAGTAGAGATTACTTCAAAAGTCTTACTTGTTTTCACTTCACAAATTATTTAAAACATCGATATATGATCTCTACATCATGATAACAAGCAGAGAACCTGCCCACTGGGGTGCAAACTTAAGAGCTCGCATGGCTAACCATGAAGTTAGCAGGCAAATATGCTTCTGTTTATAAAAAAAAACAAACAATAGAGAAAGAGAATAAAAACCTGACCTTCTGAATTCAAATATGAAAACCCTTGGGAAAGGAGAGGAGAGGAGAGGAAGGAGGGAAGGAAGGAAGGAAGGGAGAGAGAGAGAGAGAGAGAGAGAGAGAGAGAGAGAGAGAGAGAGAGAGAGAGAGAGAGAGAGAGAGAGAGAGAGAGAGAGAGAGAGAGAGAGAGAGAGAGAGAGAGAGAGAGAGAGAGAGAGAGAGAGAGAGAGAGAGAGAGAGAGAGAGAGAGAGAGAGAGAGAGAGAGAGAGAGAGAGAGAGAGAGAGAGAGAGAGAGAGAGAGAGAGAGAGAGAGAGAGAGAGAGAGAGAGAGAGAGAGAGAGAGAGAGAGAGAGAGAGAGAGAGAGAGAGAGAGAGAGAGAGAGAGAGAGAGAGAGAGAGAGAGAGAGAGAGAGAGAGAGAGAGAGAGAGAGAGAGAGAGAGAGAGAGAGAGAGAGAGAGAGAGAGAGAGAGAGAGAGAGAGAGAGAGAGAGAGAGAGAGAGAGAGAGAGAGAGAGAGAGAGAGAGAGAGAGAGAGAGAGAGAGAGAGAGAGAGAGAGAGAGAGAGAGAGAGAGAGAGAGAGAGAGAGAGAGAGAGAGAGAGAGAGAGAGAGAGAGAGAGAGAGAGAGAGAGAGAGAGAGAGAGAGAGAGAGAGAGAGAGAGAAAGAAAGAAAGAAAGAAAACCCCACCATTTGGTATTTCTTTCATTATGCAAAATTGGGGAATAAGTAATTTCACCACATTCTGATTCTGAGTATTAAAGAAATTAAACATGTGTCTTTAACTCATTTCAGGATTTATTTGTGCTCTATCAACATGTCATCAGCAGCCTTTTGGCCTAACAAGTCTTCCAGTGTTTGGAATTCTCTCCCTTTCCATTTGTGCTATTTCTGTAGTGAAATGCGATGCTCCTTTGTGCTAGTTTTATTTCTCCACATACTACATGCCAGTTACAACTTTTCAAAAAACTTTGGCCATGGTACAATTTCCACTGGAGTTGTATTTCAAGCCTGGAAATCCTTTACCATCCCAGGGAATTTTCCTTTTACCTCCATCCACACAGCTTGAGCACACCTAAGACTGTGACTTCATATTTCCGTCTTGAGGTGGCACCGATATATAATAATTTGACATTGTTGACTTGAACAGATTCTGCTTTCATTTTGGTTCATCATGAGCTCATGTAGGTCAAGTGGTTTCACAGTGTCTCAGAATTAGATACAGCCCAGTGGGATAATTCACAGCACACATTCACTCCCTATCCATTTGGTAGAGAGGTTGAGTTCCTTAGAAAGTAATCCATAAAATCTGTGTGTGATGATGGAAAGCCGCTCAGAGTAGGTACAAAATACAGCAGCCACTGAGAACTCCAGAATCTCCCATCAACCTTGATGACTGACTCAGGACTTGAACCTTAGGTTCTTGGATCACTTGGAAGCTGAGGAGAGTAGGCCCCTAACTGATCAAGGCTTGCTTTTCTAAAGCTAGAAATAGGACCCTTATTTTGTGAAAGCCCCACAGAATTAAAGCAGTCTTCCAAAAGACAGAGAATTAATTCACTTTCAGTGTTATCCAGAAATAATTCAGATGTGTCCTGTTACTTTCCAGAGGACTTTTCTAACTTCTATGCAGTATATGTCATCCCTGAAGTCAGGACTACAAATGGGATATCTGGCTAGTGTGTGTAATGTATCAAAACCCTTCCACAATGAAGTTCAGACTTAAAGTATCCAGATAAGAGCATATGTACAGATGCATAGGGAATTTTAGGCCAAACAAGAGTCATATCTGGTAAATTTTGGCAGCTGCTGAGGTTGAGTGTTGACATCAAATGTGGTCTATCCTTTTTCTTGTGCATTTTTGTTGATTTAAGGTGTTGTGTAGGAACAATGCGGATTCTACTGGCAATACAAATAATGGCCGTCACAGAGAATTCAAAGGTTTCAGAAATTAGCTGGCACTGACAGGTCTCTTCTGATTAATATCTTGTATCTCTAAGTGCAGCTACTTGAGAAGGTACTTCCATGATTTTCCATTTAGGTTATCTGTGGGAGACTATCAACTCTGATGATGGAACAGAAAAATCCTTATGCAGCTTCTGCCATTTCTGACAAGAAAAAGGGCAGGACTTCTTAATCTAAGACAGTAAAAAGATTTGCATAGCACCACCTTTTAGGAAACAGAGAAGGACTTCAGGATCTCAGATTTACAGAATGAAAATTAGTGTTAAGGTTGCTTCTGTAGATATCACAGTTCCTCCTTAAAATGCCGGAAGCATTCAACTGCTTGATATGAAGTGACCTGGGTCTTCCTCTGTTCTGTACAAATGATACAACAACTCATAACCGAGGAAGATTTGATTCCATACATAGAACTTGTGCAGACCTCATGTTAAGTTGAAATTGTACATGAACAAATTGGAAGCTGCAGCTCCTTATGATCTCTTACCTCCACTTTGATGTGAGAGTTCTCATTTTCCATTACAACTGCTTTGTTGTTCTGTTTACAAAGGAGAAGGGTTGGAAGTCAGAAAAAAACGCTGCTTGGCTGGCAAGCCGCTCTGTCTGTGGTCTGACACAATAGTAAAATTCTTCTCTGTCCTTGACTCCTCGGTGCAATAACCTTCCTTCACTTTCGTCAATGAGCGTTACGTGGACCTCTGATACCTGTTGCCTGAAGTCAGAATAGAGATAGCTATAACATGGTGTGTGAAATTGCATTTGAGACTATGGCATAGAAAATTTGTAAATAATGCAGACAGAGCCTATATGAACAGCACAGTATGCAGCAACATAAATTTGCCAGACTCTGTAAAGCTGGGCTCCCTTCTAAATATTTTACCCTCTTGGTGTATTTTTGCAGCTGGATATTCTCTAGAAGTAGCAAAATATGTACTACTTCATACATATTTGAAAATGCACATAATATACTTTAATAATAACATCTCAGCTTGGTACACATGAATCTTTAGAATTCTCCTCTGTCACAACACCACAATGTTAAAAAAGTGTTTTACAGCTACTCTTTGACTTGTTTTTCTCATTGGCTTGCATACATTTTTAGTTAAGAAAAACAGTAAACTTCTGAGGTTAGATTTGATTTGCTGTTTAGACATGAAAAATTATAATACCAGGTGCTTCTTCTCATATGTCTTCCTAGCAGAGTGAATACTGCAGAGTCATTGATACACTTTGAAAGAACCAGATCTAAATGGTACAGGCCCAGTGAATCAATCGTGTTCAGGATCCAGTAGTACACAAAAAGAGAGAGCACTGCTGGGACATTCTTTTTTTTCCCCTGATTGTTTATTCTTCTTCAGATGACAGAAAAATTGTATGACCCAGTAACTGGTGAGAAGGAGAGCTGGAAGCACAACTGCAAAGTAAAAAAAATAAAAAAATAAAAAATCAGATGCTTATGGTAGCCATAAGGCTAATTGAAACAACAGGAAATTAAACCAACACTTATTAACACGTTTAATTCTTTTTCAAGTTGAAGTAGAATACTATATAAAATTTAAATTAACAAACAATAAAAAAGGTACTTCAGGTCACACAATAACCTCAAAATATCTTGCTGTGTGAATTAGATCCAAAAGATCCTAAGTATATATTATTTTACTCTCAGACTCTGTTTGAACATTTCACCTGGGAAAATTTTAAATCTATTACATAAACTGACCTGATGTAATTATAAGTGTTCAACCTTTATACCAAACTATTAGCTTATGTATTAGAAACCAAATTGTTTTGCCCTTTATCTTCTACTATCTAAAACTGGTAGCATGGCTCTTGACTGTTCAGGGCAAGGTTGAGAACATAGAGGACCATTATATTCTCAAGTAATTTTAATTTGAATAAATGTGGTAATATTTTATAGTACAGGGCACAGATGGAGTGAACTCTATGAAGAAAAGTGAACCATCAAATATCTAACTCAGGATAGAAAATCCTCTAAAGTAATGCTCAGATACATTACATCTAAGTGAGACATTACTAAACTTCCAGTATCTTTCTCTTTCACTTCCTTCCTCTACTTTGCCTGGTCACTGACAAGTAAAAAAGTCTTTGTTAAAAAAAAGGTTGGTTAAAATAGAGTAAAATATATATGACACCGTCTTTATTATATAATTTCAGTATAAAACACAGATTTTGGACCACAAAATTAAATCAAGTTTACCATCACCTAATTTCCACATGCTAATATGATTCATCAAACATGGCCTTGGGATGGATAATTTATATTCTGAAAGTGATGGTAACCAAAAAAATCCAAGACAATTTTTCTAGTATCTTGTGTTCACTGCTTCAAATTGTAAGGTAACATATGGTATGACAAATTAGTGTAATAACCAGTTGGCATCCTAAAATGAATGCTCATAGGAACAATAATATGTGTTCTAACCTACCTACATATAAGTTCTGAATATATGATAGAATATACGGAACTTTGGTATGATGGAGTTGAAAAAATGGCTCAGCTTTTAAGCTACATTGCCCATGATGGAACTTTAGGAACTAAGATTGCATTACCATATTCACTGATTCTGACGTGAATGTCCCCACACATTCTCACAAAACACCTTGCCTTTTTTTCTTAAATGAGACAGGTATGAGATTCCAAATCTCACCACAGTCCACAAAAACATTTATTAGTAAAACATAGCTAATAAAATACAACCTCAAAACAGTCAGATGGAAATTAACTTATTTTTCCTTTCTATGGATTTTAAAACCTGCTTGATTTTCTAGTGTGGTCCTATACAATAAATTATCTACATGATTAATATTACTATCCTGAAAAAGGACTGCTCTCCAATATCCACTTTTTCTGTATTAAAACTTGTCTGTTAAAGAAATATGGCATGTGAAATATATAATTTACTTGTAAGAGTCCAGAAACCTAACTAAGCAGAAAAAAGTACCGAGCATATATATATCATTTAAACATTTTCCACATCCTCATAATTATAATTTTGTGAGATTAGTTTAATGTCTAAAAATTTCTCTAGAAGTTTATCAATTTTGTAACATAATTTTCCTATGAAGGTCAGCAGAGTTTATTCAGATTTAATAACCTGATATATGAGTATGTAAAAAAAAAAAAGGCACAATATTTTCCCCCTTCAGAGATTAGCACATCTGAATTTGTTAAAATTCTGGGAAATACTTCTTCAGTAGAGGAGATTACATTAGCTGTAATAGGTTTGGAATAAGTAATTTTTCAATTATCTCAATACTTAATTGTTTAATTATTGGAATATTTGTCCTCTTTTACAAGTCTGTTTATAATCTTATCATTTTGTGAAAAACAACATTAAATTAAAAGGTATTCTTTTAGAAAAAGACATCTACTTTTAGGTCTTAGCAGGTGATGTGAATTCTCCTTTATAGTCAATAGAAATGGTTTGGAATAAATCTGACTAAAGGTCAACTGTACTGCATCTTATTTCTGCATCCTTCCTGACTACTGTAGCTTTCCAGTATGTGAAATGGGCTAACAGAAAGCTAGAAAAGGGCTTTTTACAAGGACATGTAGTGATAGGATGAAGGCTAATGGTTTAAAGCTGAAGGAGGGTAAATTTAGTATAGATATCAAGAAGAAATCCTTTATGGTGAGTGTGGTGAAGCACTGGCACAGGTTGCCCCGAGAAGCTGTGGCTGCCCCCTCCCGGGCAGTGTTCAAGGCCAGGTTGGATGGGGCAATCTAGTCTAGTGGAGGGTGTCCCTGACCATGGCAGGGTGTTGGAACTGTATGGTCTTTAAGGTTCTTTCCAACCCAAACTATTCTGTGATTTGATCATGACAACTCTACCAGGCTTGACAGTACAACACTGGAGGAGGGCCTCCAACAATGCCACAGCTAGTATTCACATTTTTAAGAATTTAAAATTAACATCTCAGATCCAACTGAATTATCCATCCTCAAAATTTCTAAAACCTAAACACTGCTGACTGTTTTCTTATTTAGAATTGCTCTCATAGAGCAATTTAGGGTGAATTTACTGCTCCTCATTATTTGGAATGCAAAAAATCCACAAAGGTGTGATGTGTTTGTGATCAATTGTAATTTCCCATTGTAATGTTTTGAAGTAATAATAGTAGTAACAATAACAATACTGTTACAACAGTCTTACTCTTTTTAAGGTAAAAAGAAAAGTATATTAGAAAAAAATTAGATTTGATTGGGAGCAAGCCAAACCAAGTTATTCCAGTTATTATATATTCAAAAGAGATGAAAGTGAAATAGAACTGGCTGAAATATACATATGCATTCATACAGCTATAAACTCTTACTTTAACAAGTGGTACTTCATCTGCTGGCAGAAAATGCAGTTACGTGAGGCTTGATTGCAACAATATTCTCTGAATTATTGTTGCTGCCATTCAGAGAGATAGGTTTTCCATTGACTGCTATGATTTTGAGTCCCCGTATCTCATCTTAATTTGAGTAGCTGCCTGATGGAACTCATGTGTAGATTGAAAAATTAGCCCTTTCCCTCATGGTGTTTGGGTGACAGAAGGATTGCTTCTGTTTATTGTCACATGTCTACAGTCCAGACGGGACAAACAGTTTGTAACAATATTAGTATTAAAAATTCATTATTCTTGAAGAATTACAGTAGCTCTTTATGATAAAGAAACCTTTTGTGTTTGTGTGTGTGTGTAAAGGACATTTGATAAACTGTGAAGAAAGGCTGCCTGAAGAGACAAGGCTGGAAAGAAGTTATTCATAGAGATAACTTAAAATCAACTTAAGGGCACAAGCTTCCATTATGATGGGTGCCCTAGAAAGGTTTGTCTGGAATACGCTGAAGTCTTCTAACTTAAACAGCAGTTAGCCTTCCAGTAGGTAGTCTCTGAATAGTGCCCTTAAGGTGAGGATTCATTTCACCTAAATTGAAGCATGTAATTAAGGTTCCTGAGTTAGTAAGAGCAGAGGGTTGGATGTGGTCTAAACTGGATCCTGGAACAAATGAACTGGATTATCCAGGTAGCCAGAACTAACAAACCCCCTCTTCCTTATAGTCATAGAGATAAATGAGGAATTGTGTAATACAACTCAACTGACCTAGGAAGACAAGCATGTCAGAAAGCATCTACTTTCTCTATTAACTCTATAGACAGTCTAGATGGTCAGATGATTTTATCAGGTCAGACATATAACTTCTTCTAAAACTGAGCCATTATTATCAAACAGACTGAATTGGAAGTTAATACCACCTGGAATAGAGGTGGTATTAAGCCACTGCAGCCCTAGCAAATGCAGGGACTAGCTCAATCAATCCAGGTCCTTTGCATTTATTATGATGCAATGGGAAATGAAAAATAGTGGCTGCAAATTCCCTACTCTTGGCTGGTTTACATGCTGGAGGTAAGGGGTGCCATCCAGAGGGACCTTGGCAGTATTGAGAGGTGGGCCTGTGTGAACCTCATGAAGTTTAACATGCCAAATGCAAGGTAGAGCACTTGGACTGTTGGATGAGTCCAGAGGAGGGCCACAAAGATGATCAGAGGGCTGGAGCCTCTTTCCCATGAAGACAGGCTGAAAGAGTTGGGCTTATTTAACCTGGAGTTTGGCTTGTTCATTCTATTCAACTGAAGTCCCTGGGGAGACGTTATTGCAGCCTTACAGTTCCTAAAGGAGGCCTACAGGACAGCTGGAGAGAGACTGATTATCAGGGAGTGTAGTGATAAGACAAGGCATAATGGCTTTAAAATAAAAGAAGGTAAATTTAGATTAGACATTAGGATTAATTTATTTACTACGAGGGTGGTGAGGCACTGGAACAGGTTGCCCAGAGAAGCTGTGGCTGGCCCCTCACTGGTAGTGTTCAAGGCCAAGTTGGATGGGTCTTTGGGCAACCTAGTATAGTGGATGTTTTCCCTGTCCATGGCAGGGAGGTTGGAACTAGATGATCTTTAAGGTTCTTTCCAACCCAAACCATTTTGTGATTTTGTGATTCTCTTGAGAAAGCATGTTAAAGACTAACACTGAGCTACTGATGATTGAATAATGACTGCCATGTGCTTGTGGACCAGGTAATTGCCTTCTTTTTAAAGCATGACCTCATAACATTGTACATGACATATGTAGTCTGTATTACTGCTTGGCTTTTCAACTTACTTTGTGTGGGTTTTATTTATTGGCTTAGGCCTTAACTGAGTATAAAAGGCACAACAGAATTCCTTTTTTGTATATTTATCTAAGTCAAAATAATTAAAGTATTTATAAAAAAAATCTAGCAAAACTTGAAATGCTTTCTTCTTATGGTGGAATGCCCTTACACAATCCCCTAGGGTGAGTGAATATTGTGTTAATGGGAATGTAGCTGCTATGAATCACTGGAATCTATGTCTTTGTCACAGAACAAAGATGAATCAGCTGAAATACTATCCAGAAGATTGTAAGTCTAGAGTGATGGTTATCATTAGCAAAGTTAAAGGTTCCACTGTCTGATTTGTATACTGTAACTCTCAAACCTTGCAAAGCTGTGTTCAGTTGAGTTCTCTGGGGTCCACTTAATAATTCTGACTATCTCTCTATCTTGTTGACAGCTTCTTGATGAAGGTCATATTCTGATGAAGCGCATCTTTTTAATACTTCTTTTGCCTTTTAAAACTTAATCTAAAAGACTTCTGGGAAAAAAAAAGATGCTCCAACGCTCACTTTTCTTGATATATTTATATATATGCATTTAAGAAAGTATATATAAAAAAAGTAATGATCTTTTATCACTGAAAAGTAACCCCAGGTATCTGACAACGTGAGGGAAATAGCTGCATGGATCTCGGCCAGATGAACTTTACTGACCTGACAGAAAAATGCATCACTGTGTCCTTGCAGAGTTTGTTCTCCTTTCAGTACCACCACATCCCATATTTTTTGATCCAAAAAACACAGTGTTTTCTTACCCTTTTGTGTCATTTTTAAGAATAAATGTTTCCCTATTTGGCTTTGGGGAACACTGGAGAATTATGACCCCACTCATGATTTAATACCTACCCTTGCTGTAAAATGTGAATAAGAATAAAAATAAAACCTGAGCTCTGACCTACATCTCCTGCCATATATACTCATACAGTTTTATGGTGGGTTGGCTGGCTGTCAGGTGTGCACCCCACTACCCTCTCACTCCTTCTCTTCAGCAGAGCAGGGGAGAAAATAAGATAGAAAAGCTCATGGGGTAGAGATAAAGACAGGGAGATCAGTCATGCATCTGGAGAGAAATAACCCCAGGTACCAGTATAGGTTGTGGACTGGCCTGTTGGAGAGCAGTGAAGATGAGAGGGACCTGGGGGTCCTGGTAGAGAGTGGGATGACCATGAGCCAGCAATGTGCCCTCATGGCCAAGAAAGCCAATGGCACCCTGGGGTGCATTAGAAAGAGGGGTGGCTAGTAGGTCAAGAGAGGTCCTTCTGCCCCTCAACTCTGCCTGGGTGGGACCATACCTGGAGTATTGTGTCCAGTTTTGGGCTCCTCTGTTCAGGAAGGACATAGAACTCCTTGAAAGAATCCAGCACAGGGTACCAAGATGATGGAGCTGAACACCTTCCATATGAAGAAAGGCTGATGGAGCTGGGTCTCTTTAGCTTGAAGTAGAGGAGACTGAGAGGTGACCTCATTAATGCCTCCTATTGTGTTAAGGGTGAGTGTCAGGAGGATGGAGCCAGGCTCTTCTCAGGGACGGACAGTGATAGGACAATGGGCAATGGTTCCAAGTGGGAGCATAGGAGGTTCTATGTGAACATAAGAAAAAACATTTTCACTGTGATAGAGACGTAGCACTGGAACAGGTTGCCCAGAGAGCTTGTGGAGTCTCCTTCTCTGGAGACATTCAAGACCAATCTGGATGCATTCCTGTGTGATTTAATCTAGGTGATCCTGCTTGGGTAGGGGGGGTTGGTCTAGATGATCTTTCGAGGTCCCATCCAACTCCTAACATTCTGTAATTCTGTGATTGTAGTTTAAAATCTATGGTGAATATTCAGATTTACATTTAAACAAATATAACCCACCCACCCCGCCAATGTTAATGCCAGTGAAAAACTGCCTACATGTGATCTATGACTTAGATTTTTAGGCATTCCCAGATGCAATACTCTCACTCAGAGGAGCTGCTCTGGTAAATTGTTGTTTCCAAACTCTAAAACATTCCAAAATGGGACTGTCTCTCTGCTAAGTCTGGAGCCAGGTTACTTTTAGGTGTCAAGTGCTTTTTTTCCTGTGTTCCCTGTAGCAGCAAACCAGATAATTCCCAGGGAGGTACTCAGACAAAAACAGATAATAATTATCTGTTCATGTTAGAGACTGGAAGTTATTTTCCCACTACCATTCCATGGAGGGAGGTTCTGCTGTCATCTTGATGATAATTTTTATTTGCAGCTGTTCAAACCTTGTCTAGCCCTGTTTGCTTCTGAGCCACAATCTTGAGGCATGGGGTGACAAGTGTGCCTTTTCAGCAGATACCAATGGCTAGAGATGGGAGAGCAACTAGTACATGCATTTAACAGCCATCACAACATCTCTCAGCTTTCAGGTGTTCTCCCCAGCATCTTCCACTATTGATTCAAGACAGTTTATTTATCAAATGTGGTTACTGGCTACTCCTTCCCAATTGCCTGTCCCAAATTCACAGACAGAAAGCTAAGGCATCGTCTTACTTCTGTCTCCTTAGAAATATTCTTTTCTTGTTTATTGCAATTAGATTTTTTATATCATGTGGCACTCTGATAGGATTATGTTCCTTTTTCCATTTTCTAGCTGAGGTTCTTTGAATTGGTTTTCCATCCTGTATCTTTATTAACACATTCCAGGTAGTAGTCTGCCTGCTTTCTCACTGTTACAGACTTTTGAGGGTATAATAGTAAAAGCTTATATGAGCAACGGGAAATAATAAATGTACAGTTTTCTTACTTGTTTTGTGAATAGTTTTCTATTTAGAGTATTAATGCATAGCATGATGTCATGAATGTGTACACTTTTAATAAATAAATGGCATCACCTTCCTTTTTATAAGTACTCTTAGTTTTGCAGGTTGTAACGTTTAGCTGTGGGTTACCTTAGCAGTGTGAAGAATTTTCAAAGCATGAATAAAAACTGTAACCTATTAAATTTATAACAGCAAATGAAACAAGTATTACAGCTACTTGAAGCTGAACATACATATGGCCTCTGTTGCCTGAGTACAGATAGAGCAGGAAATATTTAATATTTCTTCTACCCATCCTGTATCAAAATCAATGCAGCGGAGCTTAATAATTCCATTTAGCTAGCCAGGTTCTTCTCCTTCATTCAGATTTCCTTTTTCTTGCTACAAGCCTCTGTCCTAAGTTCACACGTCCTAGTGTTTCTTGCTTCATGAATTATCTGTATCAGATATCATTCCCTGTTTCTCAAAATCGACCTCTTAGCAAGTGTCACAAATCAACAGTTATGTAACTTATAATAGTATGTAACACAATAAAACCCCCTGACTGTCAGGATCAGATATCACAGCAGTTAGAAAAGGAGGTGTCTTCTAGGTTGCCACCTTGAAGACTGGTGATGTAGCAGAGTACTCAACATCATACTGTATGTCCCAAAGGAGATGCCAAAATGCAAATTACAAATCCAGTCAGTACATAGCCTGTAGAAGTTACTTCTTGCAACTACTGGGGAGAAAGAATATATATATTAAAAGAAGTTTAAGGAATGTTATAGGATAAAATTCAAATCGGTTGACTTTCAATTTAGTGATTTACCCAGGAGACAGTCCTTCCTGTTGATTTGGCAATGTGTATGGTAGAATGTAAGAGGGAGAAGATTTATATTTCAATAATAAAATGTTTCAATTTTTTACAGATCATTAAGAAACTTTTTCACTCATCACTGGGGATTGCATTCATCCAGCACTAGTATTATTGAAAGATTCTTCATACCTTATTATCTCACTGCTCTTTGTTCGGAGTGCTTTCTTGAATACAAGAGATTAAATTCAAATTTCTGTATCAGATCAGACAGGGGACTTGAAACTAGATTCTCACTTAACTAATGCATACCTTAGCAACTGAGACACATATGTTTTAGTAATAGCTCTTTGTTTCTGGTATGATGTTTTACAAATAATGCAGGACAGTCCAAAATATGACAAAGGTTTTAATTTCTGATCAACCAAACTGTTTATGCAACTCCCACCATTTTTCCTGATTTAATACATTTCTGAAAAATGATTAGCATCAAATTGTCCAGAATCAGTCTTTCCCATACTTTTTTAAATTTCATTACCATATCAAGATATAAATTAAACAGCTGTGCTATTAGATCCCCTGCAATATGTTGCCTACTATGACTTACTCTGATTTCTTTTCCATTGTGTTTTTCTATTGGGGAATATCTTCGTAATTCTGGGACTGACGACAATAGCATAAAGATGATGTTTTCCATCACAGCTTAGAAAATTAGACAAAACTCATGTCAGCTTTATGTCTGCATCATGTTAAGTGCAGTCATTGGAACTGTGATTATGCAGTTTTGACAGTTAACCATGGAAGGTGATATATAGCTTTACTAAGAAAAAGAAGAAACATTAATTTGTACAACTGATTAAAAAGGAGCTCCAATTCATGCAATTAGTAATGAGAAAAACAGTCAAATAAGGTGAAGAGATAGACACAAGGAGTGAGGAAATAATGACCTCTAATTAGACATCAGAGTGTTTGTTGAATAATTTATGACAGCTCTGGTCTTTAATCATTCCTAGTCAGCATTACAAGGGAAATATGCAAGTAATAAGAAATTATCATTGTATGTAAATATCATCACCTATTTTAGAGGAGAAAAATATTTGTTTAAATTGTATTTTTGTATTCTTTGTTTCATTATTTAGGCCCCCATTTCTTTGACTAGTATCTTAACTTCAGTCAGTCGCTTTGTAACTTAACTGTGGCATATGTCTTCTGCTGGCTTATAAGTATAGTTCTCAGAAGTAACAAACTTTCTTACCAGTCTTCAACATATTTTCCAGTAGTCCTGGCACCTAAACAGGAGCTATTTTGTTTCTCCCTGTTATTACACATATCTTCATATTTTCCAGGTTAGTTTTTCTTATATATTTTCTTTCCAAAAATACTTACTATTATATTCAATATCAATACATCAAAGAGCCTTAATTAACTTATTTGCTATTATTAGTCCTTATAATCTCATGCCTAAAGATATCTTTTCAGAATCTTTCCCACATGATAACATGATTTCATTTTCTGCCCTTTAGGGGGAAAGAGGGTTCTCTGCTCAGCCAGGAAAAAAATAAAATGAGTTCTTTACTCAATTTCCACCCACCCCAACCCTTTTGATGAAGGTCTGTGTTGAAGACCAGTTAGTGGTATGGAACTTGATGTTCACTAGAATAATGCATATATATACACAGAGAGAGAGAGAGAAAGAGGCAAGGATAGTGATAACTAGTGATAACTATGAATGAGTAGAAAAGTGGTAGGTAAAGATACATAGAGATATTCTTATGTTTCTGAAAATTCTCTAAAATGTCCAAAAAATAATTAAGTGCACCAGCAGTGAAATTTTCAGATTTAATAAAAGTTGGAGAGCCAACGGAAAGATAGAATTAAATATGTCTCAGTAGGTCTGTAGTAAGACAGGTTTTTCAGTAAAAGGAACCATATTTTGCTGTGTAGCTGAGGAGGGTAAATCAGACAGAGGAGATGTTGTTCTGTATCATACTTCAGTAGAACTGAGAAAAAAAATTGGGTATGGTCCATACAGCTATTTCAGATCTGGCTTGTGTGCCAGACAGCATGATGGTGTTTTCTAGTTGGATTTATAATTAATCTTAACTCTTTCTCTAGATCTTGTTTCAATTTTTATTATGGTATTTTGTAAATCCTTAAGTAACTTGTTTCCATAAATAATCCCAGATTATTTATTGTATTTATAGATGATATTGAAGAGGAAAAAGACTACAATGTGGCAAAATAATTTGCCCTGACAAACCAGCAACAACTTTAAAAGCATTAAGAGAATGAACTTCACTTGACTAATGAAAGGGGATGCAAGAATAAATATGTACTTTTTCCAGGAAAAAAAAAAGGTTGCAAAGCAACTTTGACCAGCATTGTTCAGAGAATAGGAAGTTAACAACACCATTAACTAGGAAAAAGAACATAGACATCAAGTAGGTGCCAGTCATCAGAAATTAGTCCCTCTGTTTCATAATGCAAGAAAAATGAATGTTCAAAGAAAAATTCTGAAAAATTGTACCTGTAAAGAGACTCCTTTTCACACAGAGTGTAGTTTGGTTTTGAAACATTGCCACAGTTCTCAAGATCAAGAACTTTTCAGACTCAATGTATGTAAAAAGTACAGTGTGAGATTTTTCCCACAACACTACCGTGGCAATAACAACACCAGTGTGCCAATAACAACATCATAAGAATGCATATTTAGTTCTTGTGCTTCAGGCTTATACAAAACTCTAGTGATTGAGAAAAGGCCTAAGATGAAAGGCAGCCTATGCTGCCTCTGTCTACTGTGAAGGTACTTTGCTCAGAAGAGTCACTATGGGCAACTTTTAGACAAGATGCCCACTAAAAATAAAAAAAGAGAGGTCACATATAGTTTCTGAATTCTTACAAACTGAGAGATGCAATAGTCTTCAAAGCTCACACTATCACTTCTGTCCTTGCTGTCTTGCTGAGTGCAGATGCTTTCATGCATTTAGATGCATGTAATCAGCATTATCTTCCCTTTTCTAGATCCAACTCCTTACAATATGCATTGCCTGTCTTTTCATTTCCCAGATCCTTTTGTACTTCAATCCTTTATGAAAATATTTCGCTCCTCTTATCATGATATTTCAGCTACTATAATTAGGTCTTCCTCTGCTTGCAAGCTCATTATTATACTTGTAGTTAATTGTGCCATCTGCCAATAATTTTCTTTATTCTTAATTGTCTTAATTTCTGTGACCTAATACTATATTTCCCTTAAAGTTTCCATAATTTCCATCATTCCGTCATTTCCATTAATCTAAAATTTAAAAAAAACCTCAAAACCCCCCAAAACCAATCCATGTAAAAACTGCATCCTCAGACACTTAGAATGCAGAATGCACATCAGGAAGACAGAAAAAAATGACTTTGAGACATTCAGAGAGTGAAGAAATGTACAAGCAAAACAAGGTATAATGAGATAAAAGTATGTGGACACATACAAAACTAGAAAGAGACAGACAAGGAGACAGCAAAACAATAACCACATATTCAGTAATAATTACTTTGATGTTATATTATGCACACTGTAGTGTCAGCAGTTAGCATTGTCTGTTGGAAAATGTTTAAATATACTCTTCACTGCATAAAAGAAGAGCTTAAGGGAATCAGGAAATCAGATGACTCCGTATTTACGAAGTGAATAATACTTTGTTTCTTTATATTGAATTTCTGTTCATATATAAGGTTAAATTCCAACCATTGTATTTCTAACTGCGTACCCTTCTTATTTTTCTTAGTGTCTACAAAATCTATAAGATTTATTTGGCTGCAAAAGTTGCACTGGAAGCTGTGATTTGAAAATCACTGTTTTAGTCTTCGATCATATAGTAGATGGGCATAACTGCATAGTAATAGCATTTAACAACATCTATTGGAAATTTACTTTATTTTTCATATACTTCAGCTGAATTTTCAAGTCAGTCAACTTCATGTAGTGCATCAAACTGAAGACAAGAAATTTTTGACATGACAATTTTCCACTGAAAAATGCAGATATCTTTATGTCAAAACAAGCAGTTGTATCTGCTGCACAGTTGCCTACATGTTAGAGTTACAAGGCATATTGGGAACTAGGGAGCTTTGTCTCAAGCAAGTGTCCTTTTCAAGGAGAAAGGGATATGAGATTTGGGAGTTCTAAGGGCTTTCAGATTTCTTGTGTTTGTAACTTATTAGACTGCTCAAGAAAGATCAGGGAAATTTATCATGCTTATTTAAAGAAAAAGTTAAAATGGACTGCAGTTTCATTTTTTGCAATAAAAAGTTTGAATGCCTCCTAATATTCAAGGTATTTCAAAGTTAAAAAAAAAAATAAATAATTGCATATTATAAAGATGTCTAGTTATATATATAAATAGGCAAAGAATGTCCCAAAAGTGAAAATTCCTGTTTTCATACAGCCTCAGTTTCCCTCTTTCAGACCGCAATTTCTCACTTACATTACCTGATTCTGACTCTCTGGAAAAGTTGAGGAAGCAAACAACTGATTCCTCAATTAATAGTTCTCTTCCCCTAATTGCTGCTTTTATAGGAGAAGCAGTAGAAATCCCATTTGGCCCAAAGTAGAATAAAGATATTTTTTTAATTATTATGATTTTAACAGTTTGTATGTCGTGGTTTAGCCCCAGCTGGCAGCTTAAAACCAAGAAAATTCTTACTTACTCCTGCCCCCACCGATGGGATGGCGAGAAGAACAGGAAGAGAAAGGTAAAACTCACAGTTTGGGATAAAGGCAGTTTACTGGGACAGCAAAGGAAGGCAGAAATAACAACAAGACTTAAAAAGAATATGTAAAGCAGGTCATGCATAATGCAATTTGCTCAACCCCATTGCTCAATGCCCAGCACATCTTCCTTTTTATATACTGATTATGATATCATTAGGTATGGAATACCTCTTTGGCTAGTTTGGGTCTGCTGTCATGTCTGTGTCCCCTTCCAGCTTCTTGTGAATATTAATTTTATGCCAGACGATGAGTAGGAGAATGTATGATTCAGGAAGGAAAGAAAACTGATTATGATTACTGCCAGTATCTATTTACATGCTGAATAGCCAACAGTTAATGGAGACGTATTTAAGAATTCTCAAAATGTTTTTCTTGCCAAATTATGTAGAAATTTTAATTTTTAAAGAATTATCGCATGAAATGAGTGAACTGACTGAAAAGCCCCACCACATAAAGAAAAGCTTAAGAGTCACAGAAACTTTTGAGATCAACTATTGTAGAACGTATTATATGGAAATTACAGATCCAAGGTGATAAAAAACCCCAAACCAGAACTGCATTTATTCATTGATCTGCCCTGTTACGGTCAATTACTTCAATAATTCCTCAAGTTATGGACTTCAAAATACAGCTACTGTGGCTACTGCACTGACAGCAGACTTCGTAGTTAACCTGTGACAGACTAGGCACAGAGAAAGTTAATTTATTTTGTGTGTTTTTATTTACAATCACGCTGTGTTCCTTTCTTTGTGTTTTTTCTTGTCTGTGTGGTTTTGAATACCATCCTCAATAATTGTTGCACCTTGTGATACGTATTGAGCAGCTCAGTAATGCCTCCCCAGAGCTGATATAGGTAGGGAATCCAAACTGAAATCACACTTTGAAGTTTAAAAAGAAGCAGCATCACACTGGCTTTTAATTTTCACTAATATTACTGATCATGAACAAGGATATTCTTTAAAAAATATTCTCACAATGTAGATCTTGCATGCTTGAATTTTCAAACTAACATTTATTTATACTCCAAGGTATCATTGGGCCAAGATCACTAATAGTTTAAAGACTTGCTTACAGCATTCTGGATGCCCGTGTAGCATATCACTGTGTAAGTTTATTTCTAATCATATCTATCTAGAATATACATATTAGCATAATGGATATCAGATAATTTTTAGCTATGTAGAAAATTTAATGGGACTTAAATAAATTAATGTGGTTCAGCTGAGTAATGTTTTAAGTTCTAAAGAATTTTCAGGAAGAACAATGGAAACTAGCTCACAGTTTCAGCCCAGGACAAAAAGCTGCACAAAGTAAATACTAATGCAAGAGCTTTTAATATTCTAGTACAATGCTGAAAGTTACCTATAAACCTGCAAATATGTAACAACCTGTCTCTTGTGTTCTTTAAATAGGGAAAAGAAATTCTGCAGTAGGAATACTGGCCAAGACAAGAAGGGATTTTTTTTAGGAGTTAATAACATTATGGGTCCATTTTTAACTTGGAAATGCCTGGTATCTCAGTCCTCATCAGTTAGGCAGGCAATGCTATCACAATATCACATATCTCCCAAAAGTGATTATGTATTTTCTTACCCCTATTCCACAATGACGTCAAGTAAGTGAAAAAAATTAGTTTTGGTTGGATTTTCTAATGGTGTCCTTCTGAATAGTTCTGAATAGTGCACATACAGAAAGAAAAGTAAAATGAAAATGAGCAATGCCAGATTCTGATTACACTAACAATGGTCTCTTAAAATTTCTCACCAGATAATTGACTGTGAGCATCTCTCTACTGGCTAATCACAGAATTTATTTCAAATGTGGATGCTTGTTAGATATGTCAATATTTGGTGTTTTAACTTGCTCATGTCCTTGACCTTTTTCAGTATGAAACTGGCCTGTGTTACACTGTCAGCTGCAAGATGAAAATAGTTATGAATAAAGTATGATGCCACTGAAGGACCTTGTATGAATATCACTTTGCAAAATGAGAACTAATCAATTCCTTCTATCTTGATCAGCCTCCTGCTGCTCATGCTACTATTGAAGTGCCTTCTGTAAGCCAAATTCAACTCTAAATCACTCATAATCTAAACAAACTGTTAAATTTAGTAAAATATAATAAAATTGTATTTATAACATGTAATTATAACTATATATTATATTTAGTAAATATATGTACTAGTACATATAAATGCTGGTATAACCACAAGCAAAATGAACTATATTTATATCTATCATATATGCTTATTCCTCTTATTTATTGCTTAATAGTTAACAGAATTAAATGTTTTGAAGAAATTTCAATGTGTCAGACTTTTTAGGCTATCTTCACAAGACAAATACATGTTTTGAGAAAGGTGATTTTCATTTCAAAGGTACTACAGCCTGTCACCTTTGTGTGCTACAGAGAGTATCTAATGGTTTCCAGTGGGAAACAATATTCATTCCACTTTAAATGAAAAACACCTTTGGTATTTGAATATATTTATGAAACTGTGAATATAGAGCTCCACTTACCATTTCACAGTAATCCACTGAAGGGTTATACTGAGGTACAAGATAAGTACAAGTGCCTCAAGTAATCTGGGCACGTGAAATAAAAACATCTAGAGGAAAATGAAAATATTAATAAGTAGCTATAGGTACTTTTTTCCTCTCTTTCAATTTTGATTAACTGCACAGTTTGACTAACAAATCGCTTCTCTCAGTTCCAGTAAGAAAAGTTTTTGATTAAAAAATCCCACACCATAAAACTTGATACAATTTTTAAATTATTATTATTGGGTTTTGATCACTGAAAGATGGTAGGTATACATGTTCTTTCTTGATTGCTCTACTTATTCTCATTTTTCTTACAAAACACTGAATAATTTGAAACCAAATCTGATGACTATAAGAAAAATATCCAAGCAGAATTTTGTATTCTTCTCTTTCTTATTGGAAACCTTACAAATTAAGAGTTTTGTCCCTTTCCTGATAACAAGTTATTTGAAGACTTCTTATTTATGTATTGATTTTAAACTGTGCTCTCTCAAGAGTTTTACCAACACACTAGATATATGTGTGAATTTCTAATTGGATATTTGTTATAGGAATTACAGAATGGAGGTATTGCTGTAACTGATGGCCTGTGTTGTTGGATTACTGTTTTCTAGAATTATAAGAGTAATAATTACTTAAAAGAGTAATGAAAGAAGGAATTGTCAAGAGCATGGGTTTAGATTCAACCTACAGTTCAAATCACTTATAAATATATTCATATATAAACCATTCATATATATATATATATATACACATACACAAGATAGTTGTCTTCTGCAAACATTTATTCAAACATAATCAGTCCTTATTACAACCTGGGTATTATGGACTGAATGATGTTACTGAAAATTATATTTTCACATGTGCAGTCTGTAGAGCAGTGGTCCATGCAGTGACTGAATGACTACTACATAAGTTGCACACCTCAAACTAGTTTTATGTTATCTTCTTGATCATGTATTGCTGACTTCATTAGTCATTTCCAACACAGAAAACTCAAATCAAGGGATAAAAGCATTCCTAGGCTGGAGTGAGGAAACCTGCCATCTGAGATGGAAACGCCACATTTGAAAATTGTGGTGGCTGTGAGGAATCCAAGTGCAAGAGCAGTCAAACAGCTCTGAAGCCACAAAGGTAGAAAAGGAAGACAAGAACACTCACGATACACATATGAAGTAGGGAAGGCATTCCTGCAGCCAGCAACCAAGGGGATGGAGTGTACACCAACTGCTTGATTCCATATCTCTGGAGACATTCAAGGTCAGGCTTGATGAAGCTCTAAGCAATCTGAACTAGTTAAAGGTATCCTTGCTTACTGCAGTGGGATTGGACTAGATGATCTTTAAACGTCACTACCAACCTAACACATTCTATGATTCTCAAGAATTAGCCCGGAGAAGAGGTAATATAAATGTGAGATTCCCACCATTCATCTAACAACCTCTGAAAGAAGCTGTTACATGAAAATCAAGGACATTCAAAGAAAGGAAACCTGAGTTTTGGTGAAGTCATGCAAAAATGTTTTCAAGTAGTAACAATGTAGATTCTTGTAAAATTATGTTTGGGCCATTCCAGGTAAAGTTGTTCTAATTTTTTGTTTCCACATGTGAACATGTTCCTTAGATCTCAAAGGTGAAAAAGTAGAAGTCTACACACTGAATCTGCACCAGAGAAAAACAACCCCAGCTATAGCTGATGAAGTGATTTTCAGGGTCTGAATAAAACATCTAACCTGCCCAATAGCTAACTATGCTCTGTTGGGTTGCCCAGATGATTCAGGCTACAGTCACCTGGGGCTGTGCCTACCAGCACAATCTGTTAGCCAAGTAGTCTCCAGAGTGTACTGAGTGTCCAGGTTCAGCTCTGCAATGACAGCCCAGGACAGCTGTGCAGTGTAAATGTCACCAAACTCATTCTGCAGCCCTCACTGTAATTCCCATCATCGCAAACCTTGTCCACTAACACTGAAATAGTCCCACACGGGAGAAAAGCAGTGTTACTGTTCTCCACACCCAGGTATGTAGTACATTATACCTTAAACCTCACATGCTGTGACTTAATGCAGGACTCAGAGCTGTCTCATAGCGCTGGCAAACTAATGGATTCCCACATTGACAACTAGAAGAAGGAGACCATGAGACAAATAAAAAAAAAATAATTGGTCTATAGACTTTTTATATAGGACATGGGAATTGAGTTTGCAATGAGAATGGAAGGTTTACAGCCCTTTATGATACCATTCCCATTTTCATTTATTGACTTATCCTTCCCTCTGATTCATACCATGCATCACTGAGATCTCTAGGGACTTATAAATATGCATTTGAGTCTTCCAGGAGAAGGAAAGAAGGATACTGTGAGGAGGACCAGGAGCTTAGAGTGCTTGCTGGAGAAGTATAGAAACTGAGCTCTAGCTTTTACAGTGGAGAAGGGTCATGTTGTTTCTAATCATTCTTCAACACCAAACATCGATCAACATTAGCATCGAACACTATAGATGAGTGCCAAAGTACTTGGAAACTAGGTTACGTAAGTTTAATCTTAAGCAAAATAGGTGAAATGGTGGGAAATTCTAGAACATATCTCCATGAGCAAAGGTTTGTGGTTTTGCATCATTCACTATCAATGTGATGCTATTAAATATAATTGCAATTTTACTGAATATCATTGCATTTTTATTTATCCTAATTTGTCTTATTAGACTGCTCGTTGATGATCTTGTAGTGCAAAATTCTAAAACAGATTGAAAGTTAATTGCCATGCAGCAAATTGTTTGCAAATTCTCAAGTTATATTACTCATGCATATAGAAATACATGTATACAAATATATGTGTGTGAGACATGATTTGGATATTTTTGTGTATCTATATTTAATTTTTATTGTAGATAAATGCAACTCAGTTACTCTTGAAAGAATCAGTACTGACTTAAGGGAACAGCTGAATGTACCAATGCAGGCTGGTCATGAAGTACAGTAAAGGAAGCACTTTTTATATCCATGCAGCAGTCAGAGTGTCAGAGGGACGGATGGTTATATGGAAAAATATTTTTTATCCACAAAGCAAGAGGCAATTAACAATTAAACCTGTTTTACTGGTAAAACAGCACCATTTTCTGTGTATTGCAGTGCAGCATGTGGTATAATATGAAAAATATCACGTTTACTGGTCTTCTTCAATTACTTGATTTTATGGTGGACAGCTATGGACATGAACGTTTCATTACCTGTAGCAAGAAACCTTTAGGATTGCTAATTTAGTTGCTAATTCATTTTCTAATCCTAAAGCTGTGGCTCTTTATGTGAAACAGCAGCTCAAATGTATTGAGTTGTGTTCAGGAGCGAACAATGAACCAGTTGAAAGATAATGGGTGAAAATTAGACAGGCTGGCATGGGGTATACTGATGTGGGTGTCTATTACAGGCCTCCTGACCAAGAGGAGGAAGTTGATGAGTCTTTATACAGGCAGTAGTCTCGCAATCGCAGGCTCTGGTCCCTGTGGGGGATTTTAACTACCTGGATATTTTCTGGAATGCCTACAGGCCAGCCACTCGCAGTCCAGGAGGTTCCTCCAGTGCATTGATGACAACTTCCTGATGCAAATGGTGAATGAACCCACTAGGAGAGGAGCACTGCTGGATCTTGTTCTTGCTAATAAGGAGGGTGTGGTGGAAGCATTAAAAGTTGAAGCGGCCATGAAATGTTGGAGTTCAGGATTTTATGTGTCAGGAAGAGAACCTCAAGTAGGACTGCAACCTTGGACTTTGGCAGGGCTCACTTTTGCCTCTTCAAGAAATTACTGGGGGAAACCCCATGGGACAGGGTATTGGAAGGAAAAGGAGCCCAAGAGAAGTCCATATTCAAGGACCTCATCTTCCAAGCTCAAGATCAGAGCATCCAAATAAGGAAAAAATCAAGAAGGGGTGCCAGGAGACCTGCATGCTTAAACAGGGGACTGATGGATAAACTTAAGTGGAAGAAAAGGAATGTCTGTGTGGGAGGAATACAAGAATATTGTCCAAGATTGTAGAGTGGCAACTAGGAAAGCTAAGTCCTCCATGGAGTTAAACATTGCAAGGGAGGCTAAAGATAACAGGAAGGGTTTCTTCAAATACATAGCAGAAAAAACTAACATTAGAGGCAATGTTAGTTTTTTCTGCTCAGTCACCAGGACACCCACCTTATTCATCAGTAGGCCCACTGATGAATGAGGTGGGTGTCCTGGTGACTGAGGACAGTAAGAAGGCAGAGTTACCGAATGCCTTTTTTGCATCTGTCTGTACTGTTGGAGACAGTTTACAGGAATCCCAGATGGCTGAAGCCCCAGTGGAAGACAGGATAAATGAGAAGTCTGCCTTTGTTGATGAGGACTGGATCAGGTATCAGTTAAGCTGTCTGGACATTCAT
>VXBZ01000410.1:166472-210545 GCA_013399135.1 Heliornis fulica | reverse complement strand
TATTTTTGAAACAGCAGAAAGAAAAAGTATACTAAATCTGAAATTTATTGTGGAACATTAAATACTTTGGGGAATGTCCTGCTCTTGGATGTGAAAAGCAGAGCTTGATCACTGAAATTGTCATTTTCTGTATGCACAGGACTTCCTTTATTTTTATGTACTTGTATGTCCTTTGCAATTTAAAATGAAGCTTTTAAAAAGGGTTTCTAAGCAGCAGGGGAAAAAAGTGTTTTACAGAAAATAAGCTCCAGAAGAACAGTATTAATTTACAGGAAACACTCAGTAGTTTGAAAAAGAACTGCTTTTCATGAAAAAATAGGAAAGAGATGCGGGTGAAAAAAAAAAAAATGGCACGGAAAACCAGAAATAGGTAAGCAGATATCTCATATTCATTGAATTCTGAGTAAATGCAACCTTACAGCAAATTGTTGCAGGTCAGATTAGAGATACACACTGACAGCTTGCCTATATGACAAAGCTACATCAAATTTGGTTGTACCTCTACCCTTAATTTTTTATTGCTTCAAAAAAAGTAGATTAAAGCCTGTTCAGTTACACAAACAACAGAACAATAAGCGTGCCACTGTTACACAGAGGCCAACTTTCACCCTTCAGTTTGTACAGTCAATCAAAACACCTATTCCCATAAAATGGTGTTGTGAACTATCCCCTAGGCACAACCCTGTGATGCTGATTCTGCCAATCTAACCTTCAATTTTACCAAAAGTTAGGTTGTTTATTTTCCTCCTTTTTTTCCCTCTTTGTTGCTCTCCAGAGACTTTGTGTTCGAGCATTTGAGTTCTTTCAATAATTCATGTTTTAAAATGTCCAATGCACTTTCTTAACTTTAATACCCCATGTGCGAATCAACCTCCTGCTGTTTCTGTTTTTGCTGTTCAGGAATGAACTAACTTAAAGGGAAACTGTTATCCTCATAAATTGATGGAAAAAAATCAGGTTTGGTGTTTAAATATTTATTTAAGGACAGCCTTTTTTACTTTTACAGTACTGCTATATGAAGACCAAAATTATTAATTCATGTTACCTTGAGATTGAATCTATTTTACATTAAATTGCAAGTCTTAACATCTGTAACTGAAATGAAACTTCAATTAATCAGAAGTATTGATTAAATCAATTTTACCAGAAACACAGATCCTGCAAAACACCCTTCTGTGTAACATTTCTTTTCATAGACTGCTCATTTTACACTGGCCATACCCACAAAATGCAAATACAAAGAAAAATTTTATTTTGTCATCTCTTCTTCAGAATTAAATTAGTGCTTAACAGTTAATTGCAATGTTATTGTTGCCTTTTTACCAAAATCATTGATCAGAAAGTCTTTAAGTTTAAAAAAAATCAGTTACAATTAATTTAAAAATTAGCAGTTTCTGAAATATATCTGAGAAATATGATACAATGTATCATAATTACAACTATGTTTTCATCAAAAAAAGAACAGGAGGTGAGGGCCCTTCCTACCAGTAGATTATCTGTGGTATCCTTCCTTTTAATTTTTTTTTAGTCTCCCTTGTCATCTAGTTGCCTTATTTAAACCCATCCTTCAGCAGAATAGAAGATCTTGAGCATAGCTCAAGTATGAGGACCCCCAGATGTCACTAGTGAAAGGTATCATCAGCTACACTTCTGATGATCCTACATGCCTTGCTGTAAATTCTGAATGTTACAGCAGTGTTGGATACATGCTGAGCTTTCTCGTGAGTGTAATTCATCTTCTGCTGCACTTGACTTCAGGAAAGGTTCAATGAGGTGCTTTTGCACTGCTAAGTCAAAACCCACCAAACCCATGGATTTCCTCAGAGATTACAAGGTCTTCTCAGCACACTTTGTTTTTCCAGAGAAATCCCACCTGATGAGGCCAGGCAGTTAATAATACCTAGACTTTTGGTGCTGCCTCTCCTTCACAGATACAGGTATTTTAATGATACAGAACCACATAAATCTTCAACTTCTGCACTTCCTGGGGATGTCCACCATCTGTCGTGACTATAATAGGAGGCAGCAGAAGAGCAAGAGCCTATGACTTTGGAGATGGAGCAGAATGTGTCCTGGAGGGAACAGAGTAGACACAAGAAAGCAGAATGGGACACCACAAAGGACAAACAAGAGTGATGTGGCATTTGCAGTCTAGTGACACAAGGCACATAATCATTTAGCAATGACTCTGTTTTCTATATCTGAGGATTGTTTATAAGTTTAAGCAAAATTATAAAATGTGAATATATTTCAATATTTATCTTTTCTGTTCCTGTATACTTGCAAGACAGTAGTTAAATATTTATCTTTTTTTGTTCCCAAATACTTGCCAGTAGCTTAACAAAAGAAAAGAAAATCTGATCCTGGAAGTGCTAAAGTACTATTTTTGGAAGTTTATGAAAAGAGAGCAGTGTAAACAGATTTTTTTTTATGACCTGTACTACAGTGATACTAAGAATGAAAAAGAAAACAAACTCCTAATTATATTATATTACTTGTGCTCATGATTTTTTTATTTGCCTCAGGTGGGTAGGGGAGTAGAATTTTACAGACCTTTGTGAGATTTATTCTTTCAGTGTTCTATTTGCAACTGGGCCTATAAATAGAATTGCAACAAAACCCTGTAAGAAAGCTCTTCTGTGTGATACTTCTAACTGAATGTTTCATATGAGAAATTTAATTTGAGTGGATAAAAACTTTGGTGTTCATCTGAAGCCCAAACATTTTAATGTTTGGTTTTTTTTTTTCAGGGAACATCAGTAACATGTATTAGATATTTATTACTAGGTTTTGTTTTTCTCTTTTTTTCCTTTTCCCTTCCTCCTCCTCACTCTCCCAATCTATGCAATGCAAATAAAAAAAAAACAAAACCAACAAAAAAGTAAAAATAAACCACATTACATATAGCCACAAAGTTATGTCGAAGTTTGGTGAACACATTACAACTTTTACAAAGTGACTTAGAAAAGCCTTTCTGGACCCTATTATTTGGATGAGCAGAGACCTCCTGAGTTTATCATCAAACACGGGAAGATAGAAGGACCTTTTTCTTATACTAGATTCAAGTAAGTACTACCATTTAAACATTTGTAAAGCAACAAAGACATTTTTACTCCTATAAAGTGGGTCAGAATAAGCTGTTCCTCATTATTATCTGCAAAAAAATTAATTTTCTTCACTCAAAAAACATTTTAATTATAAGCAGGCTATAATTTGCTTGTGAGCTATCACCACAGACTATCTCTGAAATTCAGCTTCTCCCTGACCTTTGTTAGCTGGGTGCAGTGCAGCATGCAGAATTCTTGTCATGCAATGCAGTAGCAACCTTGCCACTGTGCAGTTCTTCGCCTCCTCCCACATCCGCGTGGCAGCTGATTTGGTAAGACACGTGTGTCCGCAGTGTCAGATGCAGCCTGCAGTGAGCCCACCTCCAGTCATTTTGTCTGAGAAACATAACTGTGTCCATATTCTGACAACATGTCAGGTACTGCTCAAGCAAGGAGCCAGGTCAGCCCTTAGTACTGCTGACAGTGTTAAATTAATGCATGATTTAACTGACTATAAAAATGGCAAAGAGGTTATTATCATGATTTGTCTCGCAAATTTTTTGAAACCAAAAGTATCCTGAGCCAAGTGGGTACAATGAGTTTGACATAATGTAGAACAGAAGAGCTACTCAGTGGGTTTGTGCACTCAATTATGCATTGCAAGATTTTCTAGGAACCTTCATCATTGCTTCCTAATCTTCCTCCAGAATCATCTTACTGTAGACAGATATAAATGTAAATCCTGTCTAATTAGTGCTAGAGTCAGAAACCGAGAAGACCAGAATCTGTGTCCTTTAATTGGCCCATACGAGAGTTGTGCCAACTAAGATAGGGTAGAAGCTAAGATAGAGTATGAACTTGAAAGTACTGTAAACATATAGTTAAACACCATCTACAAAATGCATTATAGCACCATACTCACCTATGAAGTGAGAAACACAATCTGAGTTGTTTCTTATCATTAGAGACTCAAGTCTACACCTCTACCATTGGAATGCCCTTAAACAAATTGAAACTGGTATGTAGTGGGGAAGGGAGGAAGACAGTGCTTCTTCCTACCCACCCTTCTTCTGAAGGCTGTGCAGAGTTCATAAGTCTGAAGCTCATGAAGTCATTCTTCTAATTGAAGAATCATACATCTGTCATTCTAACATTTTTCTGCTTTTTTAATTTATGAGTTTTTTTTTTTAAATACTGCATTCTGCATCCAGGACTGTTTCTGCGTTGTATAATAAACACTCACACATGAAAAGGTAAATGTTGGGCACTGATAGAGCATGCAGACAGACACACTTGTTCTGCCTGACCCAATTTTTCAATGAGGTCCTCAAGGAATCACAGGTCCCTTAAAAGAAACCCTGTTCAACAACACACACAAAAAAGATTTACACCAAAAATGGGCAAACATTCATTTGAGTGTAAGTACTACATACAGGTCCAGAGATGACCTAAAGAACAAAAAGACTATTATATTTAGCATTTCTTATCCTTTATGACTGAGCTTTTAAAAAGTGCTTTTGGAGACTAGGATTCAGACTGAAAGCCAAACTTCCACAACTTCAGTGCTGTGATACCTAGCACTTCTACATTTCAGTCCTCTCTGAAATTTTCAGCAGATAAATAAAAACATCTGTAAATACTAATCTCACAGACTTGCCTGGTACTCTGAGATAAACAGCTTTCTCTTTACCATCATTAAGAAAAGTTTTGCAAATTATACTAGGAGCCCAGTGACAGTGGTCACACATTATCTGTAAATGACATACTTGAAGCGTAGCTTAGACTGTTACTCATCTGCACATAGATGAGATGATGAGATTCAAGCATATAGATTTGTGTCTGTGGTTTGGGGCGGGTTGAGGATTGATTTTGTAAGGGATAAATGCACAGATTTATAAAACTCAGAAGCCAAAAACTTAAGGGAATGTTAGGTTTACTTTCAAGGTTAAAGTTGAGTTTAGGTCTAAGTTTTGGATATCAAATGGCATAAAGAAAAGCTTATGTCCTATAAAATGGATGTGTTTTGAGATTAGGAGCAAACATTTGAGGCTGGGTCTATTATGATGTTCTAGTCATGGAAAGTTGTTTACGAAATGGAATGAGGTGTTTAAAAGCTTAGTAAGAGCTCAGTCGTATTAATAATCTGCAGGTGAAATGACAAAATGCTACCTCATTGCTTTTGGAGCTCATGGAAATAATAGGATAAACTATTACAGTTTATTACAGTTGACTTTCAAGAAAATTTCTTATCAAGTCTTATTTTCCTTTCCTAAGTTAATAAAATGAATGCTGCAGGAGACTAACTCCAGTGAAATAAAATTCTGATAGCACAGCTAGGCAAGGTTAATTAACATCTGTCATAATCATTCTGTGTTACCAAAGGCTGTGGAGTGGCAGCAATTTTCTGTTTAAAATTGTTTGGTTTAGTTATTCCTCGAATAGTTATGATAAATAGTTTTCTGTGACAGGTTGGCTGTGAATGACTAGTTATGTTTTGTATGTAGCCATGCAAAGTCTATGTAAACAGTTGAGCTCTTTGATTGATGGCTGAAGCATTTTAAATAGGAGAATGAGAGACAGTAAGTGATGTATTCCATCATTATAAGTTTTAAAAAACCCAATTATTACAGCTGTAATCTGGTGCATCTTCACAAATTGTAAACATTTTTATATCTGTCACTTCTCTTCATACTCTACATATGAGTGTAGGGAAACCCCTACATGAAAGTTAGAAAATTTCTTTATATATATATCATCGTTAATATTATACACAATATTTCACTATTTCATTACCTTTTGTGAATAGAAATATTAAGGGCCTAATATTGACAGTCAAGCAAAATTTGTTATGGAATGACATGTCTTGTGAATGCAAGATAGGATAAGTCAATTTAACTGCAGATCAAACAAGAGATCAGAGGACTGTAAAAAGCATCAACTTTCCAAGATTGCTTTAAAACCTAACGTGTAATGCACTTTGTCCATTTAAAGTTCAAGTTCACACCACTAGTTTGGTCCTTTGCCTGGCAAACATATTGATTGCATTGAGGCGAGGATTAAGACCGAAACATCCAATCTCACTTTTTGCTCTCTGAAGACTTGAACTTTGATCCAAAGATAATGCAAATAAATGTGAGCCTTTGTTGAGTATTTTTGAGCAATCATATACATAACTATAGTGGCGATCATCCTTCAATCTAAATATCAGATTTTTTTAATGCGGGATATTATAAAACAATATTTTTTCAAATTTTAAGAAGAGGAGAATATATATGGAAGTATTTCAAGGAAGAGCATATTAGTATCTGACTTCACTGTAAAAACAAACACAGGATTTCGTGACCAGAAAGTAGGATGGAGAAAGGCATTAAAGGGTTAACAGTGATGTTTATTTATCTTGTGAACTGTTTGTGTCTTTAAAAAGTTTGCAGTGATAAATACAGGAAAGTATGCTATTGAGCTGAGGATCATATTGCAATGTTTGAGAATACATGAGATTCTAAAGTAGTTTAAAAGAAAGGAAAATCATCCATTATTCAAAGACATTTCTGTCCCCTCTGAATACAGAATTACAGTATTAACATCAGTGCAATGACTCTAGATAAGGAATAAAGCAGAAATATATTTTGTTGCTTTTTGGTTTTTTTTTTCTGTTACAGGTTTTTTCACACTGAGATTTTAAACAATGGGTAAACTAAAAGCCCTTTAGGAATCATCCTGTTTTGAATTATTTTCAACTGTATATTACATAAATAAAGGGACACTAAGTTACAATGGTAATGTGTTTTTATTAAAACTTAGAAGAGACTTAAAAGAGTCCTATTAACTTAATGTGACCTTTTAAATGTAAAATAGCCTAAACCAAATAAATTATGTTTTTTAATTAAAATGATACAAAGAAAATCAATTTAATTTGGCTACTTTTAGTTATGGATCTAGGAAATACATTTTTAAACATTAATTCTCATGTCACACTGCATTTTTATTTTGTTTGTGCTTGGTGGACACAGGGTGAGGCAGTACTGTACTATAAAAACATTAAATAAGAAGGTTAAGTTAGAAACAGCATTTAAGCAAATTGTTTATGCAATGAACTTTTATGTGTGATTTTTAAGGAATAATTTTTGCTCCAACTGATTATAATGGCACTGGTGCTTCATTCCTAACCATTTCTTCATACTTAGTTGCATAAAACTTGTGCAAAGCACTACATCTGAAATGGAGTTCCGCTTCAAAGAATGATGAGGGAAATGTATAAAGGCATCTAGTAGTTTCTGCGTTAAAGATTTCAGTAACAGAAATTAAACATACTTTTAACTTTGAAATTTTATTAACTAGTAATTAAAACCCTGTCCTAAGGGAAAAATATGGTTTAGTGCTACCTGTACTCACCAACTTATCCTTCATAGTTGTACTGTAAATGTATGAAATAAACTTAGTAGATTTTTTTTTCAATCTTGTTAATCTGAAACCCAATGAAAGTTGGGAGCTAATTAGTAATCCCCATAACTCTGTTGTGAGACTTACCACTGGCAGAAATAATTTACAAAACAGAAATAAATGCCTTTTGACATTTTTTCAATCAGATAGAGAAATAGAGTGGATAGACTGACACATTAGTATTTCGGACATGTGCCAGTGTTTACATTTTCATGAAAATACAGTACAAGTACAATAAAACATTATCATCCCTTATGCCTGGATGACTAAATGGCATGGAATGTGACTGAACTGAAGATACTGTGATGATAATTGCAGTCTCAATATGTGAATTCAGAGAGTCCTGGCTAAGGCAAAACAAAATTGTAGTAAAGCCAGAGGTGTCTTCTGGATTTCTGCCTTCCACTTGCAATGTGATATGGCTTTGATGCCCACATCAAAGATTGAGATGATGCAAAAGGAGGTTCTGTGGTAGCAGTAGACCCAAAAAGAATGATTCTAGAGTTTGCATCAGAGACTCTTCTTGATTAGCATCCTGCATCCAGTGGTTGCTAATAAAGCATACACAGAGAAAGAAAAAGGGACATGCTCCCTTACAGAAATTTTTGGTCTAAGCAGAGTTGACAGTTCGGGGTATTAAGCTTCAGTAACAGATCTGTGGGTCTCTCTTATCAACATCAGTACAGTAACTCCTTTTTGTTGAGTGGATGCAATACTCAACCAAAACTGCACGTGTTCAAAATGCTGATGACAGTAACCTATGCAGAAATATCAGAGCTGACTGGAACCGGCTCTGTCTAATATAGGCGCAGTCATTCCTTACCTTTGTGAATCACATATGTGGTGGTTTGACCCTGGATGGAGGCCAGATTCCCATCAATGCCACTCTATTCCTCCTTTCTTAGATGGGCAGGGGAGAAAAGGCTTTGGACTGAAGATAAGGACAGAGAGAGATCGTTCTTCAATTAGCATCACAGGCAAAACAGACTCAACACAGAAGAAAGGAAAGAAGACTCTCTAATTTATTACACTACACACAGAGAGAAACCAGAGTCAGATAATGAGAAGTACAAACAGCTCTTTAAACACCACCACCAACAACAACAACCCCTGCTCTTCCCATCTTTGCAGACTTCATTTTATTCATGAACTTCTTTCTGTTGCCCAGGATGGCTCAGGGGAAGGGGGGTAGGGGGTGGGAGACAGGGAATGGAGGCTTCAGTGTTCAGTCAGTTCCTCATGAGTTGTTTTCCTTCTTGGGACAGGAGGGCATTTCTCAGACTCTTTCCCTGCACTAGCATGGCGTCCCACCTACAGGAGACAGTCCTCCATGACCTTCTCCAGGTGAGTTCTCTCCCACAGGGCCTTGGCTCTTCAGCTGCCCCAGCACTGGTCACTTCTATAAACTCATAGAATGTGTCTCAGTCTCACAGTCCCAGACTGCTGGCCCCAGCCTGGCCCCCCACAGAGTCACAAGTCCCCCCCGTCCAGAAAACCTGCTCTGTCATTGGCCTCTGTCTCTCTCTCTGCCTCTTATCTCTCCGCAGGCTGCAGGTGGTGCCAGGGGCTTGCTCCAATGTAGGTCACAGATTCTTCCATATGCCGCCACATGCTCCAGGTGCCTCTCCACGGGCTGCAAGTGGGGTCTCTTCATCCTCTATGGGCTGTGGGAGGACACCTGCTTCACCGTGGTATTCTCCACAGGCCGCAGGGAATATTCTCTCATTGCTTCCTCCTCCCCCCCTTCACTGACCTTGGTGTCTGCAAAGTTTCTCACATCTTCTCACTTCCTTCTCTGGTGGCAAAATGTGGCTGTTTGCATTTTTCTCTGTCTAAAATGTGATTCCCAGAGGCCTGTGACCGGCGCTGATTGGCCCAGCCAGCCTTGTCGGCAACAGGGTTTCAGAATTTGACCTTGGGAGCACAGCAGGTATTTTACTTTACGGTACCCTTAAGAAACTCCTAGCTGCTTCTTAAAGAAGCCACTTTGCAAACCCACCACAACATATTTTAGAATTTTCATTAAAATTAAAATTTTCATTAAAATTAAAAAAGTTCATAACACAATCAATAATCTTCACAGAATTCACTTACATCAAAAGAATTTCCCACACCAGAATCAAAAATATCTTCATATCACCGACAAGGTGAATAATTGATGCATGCTCCACCCCTTGTCTTTTCACCACAAATACAGCATCAGAAATTCCACATAATATTCAGTCCCTGTGTTGCCTGTTACTTGTCCAAATTCTTATCCTTATTTTGAGTGCCTTGAAACTTCCACACTGTGTGCCAAAATTTACTATGGTGGGATGACCTTAGCAGGCTTTCAGGTGGTCACCAAACCAGTCTCTCACTGTCCCTCCTCAGCAGGACAAGAGAACAAAAAAAGATGTAAAGCTTGTAGGTTGAGGGAAAGGCAGTTTAATAAAACAAAACAAAGGCCATGCACAAAAGCAAAGGAAAACAATTCCTTGTTTCCCCCAAGCTGGTAATATCCAGCCACTTTCCAGGAAGTAGGGCCTCAGTACACATAGTGGTTACTTCAGTAGAAAAATGTCTTAATAATAAATCCTTCTTTTTCTTACCTTTTATCTCTGAGCGTGATGTCATAATAATATTGAATATCATTCTTTGGTCAGTTTGGGGCAGCTGGCTGTCCCCTCCCAACTTCTTTCCCATCCACAGCCTTTTTGAGGGGGCAGGTTTTGGAGAGACACCCTTGATGTGTGTGGGCATTGCTCAGGAGTAGCCAAATAATTGGTGTGTTATCAACACTGTTCTAGCTACAGATATAATGTATAGCACTATGAGGTCTGCTATAAGGAAAGTTAAGTTCACCCCAGCCAGACCCAATATAACAAGGAAAACTTGTACGAAATAAAATAATTCCATGGCCTGCATGTGAAGCTGTTGGCAGAGCTGCTGACTATTGGTCAGGTTTTTTTTTACTTTTTGTTTTACAAGTCTACACAATGTTCAACACAGTATTTGAAAAGCAGTTAAACTGTCACGTTCCTCTTTCCTGTATAGTTTTAAATTAGTGAAAACCATGTTTATGTGCTATTGAAGTTCTTACCATTAGTAATACCTGGAAGTCAAATCCTGATATCAGACTACTATCTGTATTTTGAATACAAGAAAAAAAATAATGTCAATGCATTAACTCAAACAATAAGGTCTGGTGTTTGTATAAAATTCTTCTTTTCTAGGTAATGGATACATTTTTTGCAGGAATGAAGGATATGGTTGTTTTAGAGGTCAAGCTGACAGGTGCGTCGTGAGTGCAATTCTTATCTATGAAGGATTAACCATCTTTCTTGGACCATTAACTTCTAAGCTCTTATTCATTCTTTCATCCCTTTTGTAAGGGTCAGAATGCAAAGTAGTGGATTGAGGTTATCAAAAATAAAACTGCTACAGAGCCAGCTGTGTTCCAGAAGGCAAGAGATGTCTAAGGTACCATATGTAAGAACCTTCAGCATGCATGCACTTTTAGTTTTGATTCCTTATACTCTCATTTCATATTCTATCATATGATAACACATCATATAAAAAGATGTGTGTTTGAACCTCATGCTTATGAATATCCTATTTTGTGTGAGACCTGGTCATCACAAAGTCCCAGTTCTGGCAGAGTCCTCCCAAGTTTATCTGTGGCATTTCCCTGCTCTAAGACAGAATCATCCACAGAAGTGTTGTTGCTAGTAAATATTTGCCTGTATATTATTAGCTGTGGTCTAGTGGTAAGGTTTGGGAAATTTACAACCCTTTTTTCCAATTGCTTTTTCTCTGAATTGCTTTTTCTCATGCCTGCTGCATGGTGAATGCAACCGCCCTTTGATATTTTCCCATCATGACAGATATTTTTTTTTTATTTATCCTGAGACAGCAAGAATCAAATGGCAGGTTGATACTATATGATACACCCATATATCAGACAAACTTGTCTACATGCCTTTTCTTCCTGTTAGGAATTGCAGTAAGCAGTTCTACTACATGACAGTCCGTCAAGGCCTTCCACTGTGCTTGTGCAGGATGTTTTGCTTCTCCCTACTTTGCAACCTGGAAGTTCTTGCAAGCTTTCAGAATGTGCCACCTTCATCACATCACAGACTTCCTAAGCATTCTGTTCTTCAGCTTCACTGTTCCTCTTTGCAAAAGACTTTCATGCATTTGAAGGCTGTAATCATGTTGCCTCATGATTTTTGTTTCTTCCTCTGAACAACTACAGTCCATTCAATCTTGCTGAGTTCATGTTTCCTTGGATCTTGGATTATGCTTTTTGCTTTCCACCAGGAATTCTTCACTTCACATATTTTTCGATTCAGAAACTCAAAACTGGATTCAACTGTGTTTCCCTTTTGTTTATGTGTTTGCCAAGGTGACAGATTTTATGTCAAATGAGGACATTGGGTTTTAACAGCTGACACTTAGAATATTAGCATGGGAACATGTGGTTTGACAGACATTTATGTTTATGTTTGTATATATAGTCACATTTTGTCTAATGTAAAGTAACACTTCAGTTTTATTCTACCTTTTTTATTCCTTTCTTTAGTTGTACTCTAGCACAAACATACAACCCGTCTGTTCAGTGCATTCTCCCTAACGTCACTATTAAATGGCCTTAAACAATCCATTTACAGCAGAAAGCTGGTGGTCAACTACTCTTTTACCCTCAGGAACAGTCGTTTGACATGTGACCCTGAATTTCTTCCAGTAATGTATAGAGCAAAAAAAGAACTGGCCCTATCCCAGCTGTCAGGTTTTGATTCAGGAACGAAGACTTTCCAAGGCAGGAGTTATCTATCAAAAAGGCAGTCCCATACTCAGGGAAATATATCTGATCTAAAACTGATAGAGTGTGAAATCAAAGCTTGTGAATGGCTACTCAAGGGAAACCAAATACATTTCTATGGGGTTGCAGTACAAATGGTGTTGGTAATGGGTTGTGGCAGGACAAAGGGCAGCTGAATTAAATACAAAGATCTAGCACATTAGCATTACCTGATCAAAAAAGTGTAAGATAGCACACTGACATCATGAAAATTATCCCTATAATATTTCTGTATTAAGTGGGTGATTATCACTCCACTTCATCTCCACTTCATCAATTTATCTGATAGAAAGATATACTAGGAGGATGCTCTTGTTATATAACTATTCTGGTTGAAGATTCTTCTTTTCTAACACATTCATAGCACAAAGGACTAATTCATTTATGGCAAATGATGTAATGCAGGAAGCAGGTTAAGTACTGATGACTGTTCAATATCTATTGTTTTTGAAGACCTGAAATTTCAAAAATAATATAGTCTGTTCAATGACATCTTCAAAACTTTGAATGCAATGGGAGACAATGACATATAGCAGCTGTATGATTATTATAATATCTTTTTCATATAAATATTTTAAAAGTACATTTAATGGTATGTATATTTATCTTTCCAAGTTATATGTTAAGGTTCAAAGTTATTAAATATTGTTATTCTTTGTTATTAAGATTTATATATATATTTTTGGAGTATCCCAGATCACTGTTCACAAAGTTTTGGACCAGAAATATTAATTTAAAAAAATTACTTTTGCTAAGCATATTAACAACTAAGCATATGTGTATGCAGTTAAAAGATCTGTTCTATATGAAACAGAGTAGAGAAAAAGATTACTAGTCATACTATACTCCTCCTTATTGTTCTTGTTAAACTGATATATATTGTTATACTTAAGGTAAATAGATAGAGAATCTTCTGTAGATCTCTTGGGTATAAAAGTCAATACTTGTTTATACAATCATTCATTCAAATATTCATTAAAGGAGTTTACAAAATGTTTGAGTTCCTGCTAGGAATTATTATTTGATATATTCTAATTTAATGTACTAGGAATTGTGTTGAAATATCTGGAACAGTGAATAGGTGTATTTCTTTTTCTTTAATATATCAAATCTAATTAAATAATGTCACTTGAATACTAGAATATTATGTTTCAATGTAGCTATGATAAGGACTTTTAAAAATAAATATCTTTCAGTGAGAGAGTAAAAGTGCAGTGTTTTATCAAACAGTTTTAATATTAATATATTGACTGTGAAGAACCTGAGAAGATACATAATGATTTCTCTGTATAGTATCTTAGAGAAAGATTAACATATTACCATATTAATGGATGGTGAGAATTTTACAGCATGTATTTTTTCCAGTGAAGCATTGTTAATATGCAAAAGCACTGCCAGAAAATGACCCATGTAATGGTGAAATAGAAGCTCTTATAGCAGTAAGATATAAGACCTATTATTGTTCCTTTTTTATACTATAATTTAAAATCAATATTACAACATTAAGAGACTCATATAAACTGATAATGTGAAAATTACTGAATAATATTTACTTGTTCTTCCATTAAAGAAAATGGTAGCATTTTAATGATCATTCCTATGGTCATCTTTGCAAATTTCAGAAGGTGAAGTAACACATCATATATGTGATGTATTAGATCTTATTCTGTACAAGATTTTATGGCATTGTTCATTAGGTTATGTTCCAGCATTCTAAGACAAATACACCATAAATATAAAGGTTCAAAAGGAAAGATGAGAAGTGGCCATGCTACTTTGACTAAAAAAAAAAATTTGGGACAAATAAATAACTTAATAAAGAAGTATTGAGTTAATCAAAGTTCCTTTTTCATTGACTTCTGCAATATAATGCCATCTGAAAAATCATCTTTTAAATACTTTCCATGTTAAAATCATGTTTTTAAAATAAAAACAACTGCATGATGTTAATGAAGACAGGAGATCGATAGTTATAGTGAAATGGAGAGAGTGATAAACCTGAACAAAGACATAATTGTAATGATGTAAAATGTGTCGAGGTTATTGAATGCTTTTCAAGATTCTAGTTATCCCTTTTAAGATGTGCACTGATCCCAGAAAAGTTCTGATTGACTACAGTTGCTTTTCAATAAATACTACCTTTGTTTAAAAGCAGTACTGTGCAAGTTTATTCACAGATCAATTTGAAAACAAAATGCAATGTTTATTCATTTGTTTTAATGATTCGAGACACTGCATTTTATTAAACTTAAATTAGATCACTGAAGTATCCATTTTCATACCAGAATACTATTTTGGGGTAAAGAGAGGCTTGGTTAATTTGGTGGAGGAAAAAGTGCATTTATAAATTTTAATCATAGTTAAGTTTTCTGATTAAACATACATCGTTTCCACAGTGTTAGAAAATATCTTGTGAGACCACATCCTGTTAACATAAAACAGCTTTTTTTGAGAATACATGATGACACAGAATGATTGCAAATGTGAATTTTAGGGTAATCACAGAGCAGAAGTAATGTTCTGGTACAGTTAGATTATGTTTATCTAGGTTTTAATACTGAAACTCATGAGTATAATAGCTGAAAAAATATTTTAGAATTCTTTTATTAGAATAAGTAGGATCTCAGGTATCCAAAGTGCAGATTATAGATTAAAGAAGTTTTAAATCTGGAAAGTGGGTGGGAAGGGCTATGTTTTAGGGGTTTTGAGTTTGCTTTTTGTTGGTTTTCCTCTTTTTTCATTGCATTATCATTCTCAGAGATATGGCTCTGGTCCTATACTACACTCAACTACTAGAAATTAGATTTCAGCCATCAAGTCATTGATTTGCCTTTCCTTGAAATATGTTTCTGGGAATCACCACTGTCCAGACACAGTAGTTCTGGGAATTAAATTGCAAAGCAGTGGGTCGAATAGGCACCTATGAATAGGAGTAGAGTACATATGCAGAGGTATGAATGTTTCTTTCTTGTTCTGCAGAGGACATCTATTCTGAAGGTCCTAGCACTGTCACGATGTAGATCATCTTGCATAGAAGTGCAAGTGGCAAAAGCTCAGCCTTCTTGCAAAGTATAAAGAAGCCAATCTATAAACTAATTAAATGAGGATTGTACATCAGCAGCAGAAAATACGGCACTTAGGGCAAATGTATTTTTAAATAAGGATGCCAGAGTCTGAGTCCATGACCAGAGACAGGAAGGATGCACACATTGCCTGTTTCTAATCACTAACATGTCTGAGTCTTTGAATAAGGATATTTTTCTTTGGTTATTATGGAGTGAATCATATGTGCTCTCCAGACACACAGAATGAGAAATGCTTTAGGCTTCAACTGGCAATACTAAAGACATATCCAGAGTATTTTGGATGGAGAAGGAAGACATTAAGGTTAATTTTCTTGAGGCCAGGGTTACTTCTGTTCTTTTTTCTATTCATTTTATGTGATCTGGTTTCAGTATTTTTTTTCCTTCCAAAATTTTTGAAGATTTATATTATTTTATTCTCACACATAATAATCTCTAACATTAGTATTTCGCATAATATGTTTTATGTATTCTTTCTTTGCATTATGTTCATCATTATGAAATCATAATTCTGGTTTGGATGCTAAGTGATCATACTGTGTTATGCTTATATTCTGTCTCCTGTGTTATTTCTACAGCCTTTTAACTGTAATATCGTGTCAGCGGACTTCTAAATCACTTTATCCTGAAATCAAATTACAACAAAAACCTAGGGAAAAATCCCTCTTATTCTCCAGGATGACCTTTTTTGGTGCTTTGCCTTATAATGTGTATTAGTTTATTAATACAGAACAGAGATTTCAATAACTTAGGAGTGTTTCTCACCCTCACAGTGAAAAAGTTCCTCCTTATATTAAGATGGAACTTTCTATGTTCCAGTTTGGAACCATTTCCTCTTGTTCTATCACTGTCCATCACTGAGAAGAGCCTGGCTCCATCCTCCTGACACTCACCCTGTACTCTTTCAAGGAGTTCTATGTCCTTCCTGAACTGAGGGCCCAAAACTTGACACAATACTCCAGGTATGGTCTCACCAAGGCAGAGTTGAGGGGCAGAAGGACCTCTCTTGACTTAATAGCCACCCCCCTTCTAATATACCCCAGGATACCATTGGCCTTCTTGGCCATGAGGGCACACTGCTGGCTTATGGCCATCTTGCTGTCCACCAGGACCCCCAGGTCCCCCTCACCTGCACTGCTCTCCAACAGACCTATACTGGTACCTGAAGTTGTTCCTCCCCAGATGCAATACCCTACGCTTGCCTTTATTAAATCTCATTAAAGTTCTCCCTGCCCAGCTCTCCAGCGTGTCTAAATCTTGTTGAATGGCAGCACAACCTTCTGGTGTGTTAGCCACCCCTCCCAGCTTTGTGCCATCAGATAACTTGCTGTCTGCACACTCTATTCCCTCATCCAGGTCATCAGTTAATATATTGAACAATACTGGTCCCAGTACTGATTCCTGAGGGACTCCACTAGATACAGGCCTCCAGCCAGACTCTGCCCCATTAATCACAACTCGCTGACTTCTTCCCTTCAACCAGCTCTCAATCCACCTCACTACCCTCCAGGCCACACTTCCTCAGTTTGCCCACCAGGATGCTGTGGGAGATGGTGTCAAATGCCTTACTGAGGTAAAGGAAATCCACGCCCACTGCCCTGCCATCATCAATACACCTGGTTATGTCCTCGCAAAAGGCTATTAGGTTACTCAAACACTACTTCCCCTTGGTAAAGCCATGCTGACTGTTCCTAACAGCCCTCTTTATCTTGATGTGCCTGGAGACAGCACCAAGGATAAGTCATTCCATCACCTTTCTCGGGGTGGAAGTGAGGCTGGCCAGTCTGTAGTTACCCGGTTCCTCCTTCTTGCCCTTTCCGAAGACAGGAGTAACATTTGCTTTCCTCCAGTCCTCAGGCACCTCTCCCATTTCCCAGGATTTCTGAAAGATGATGGATAGTGGCCTAGCAATGACTCCTGCCAGCTCCCTCAGCACCCTCGGGTGCATCCCATCAGGACCCATGGATTTATGAATGTCCAGACAGCTTAACTGATACCTGATCCAGTCCTCATCAACAAAGGCAGACTTCTCATTTATCCTGTCTTCCACTGGGGCTTCAGCCATCTGGGATTCCTGTAAACTGTCTCCAACAGTACAGACAGATGCAAAAAAGGCATGCGGTAACTCTGCCTTCTTACTGTCCTCAGTCACCAGGACACCCACCTCATTCATCAGTGGGCCTACATTGCCTCTAATGTTAGTTTTTTCTGCTATGTATTTGAAGAATCCCTTTCTGTTATCTGTTTCAACCAGACCCTCCTTGCTACTGAGTACAAGATCCAGCAGCACTAGTGGGCTCATTCACCATTTGCATCAGGAAGTTGTCATCAATGCACTGGAGGAACCTCCTGGACTTCGAGTGGCTGGCCTGTAGGCATTCCAGAAAATATCTGGGTAGTTAAAATCCCCCACAGGGACCAGAGCCTGCGATTGCGAGACTACTCTCATCTGCCTGTATAAAGACTCTATCAACTTCCTCCTCTTGGTCAGGAGGCCTGTAATAGACACGCACATCAGTATACCCCATGCCAGCCTGTCACAGAATCACAGAATATCAGGAGTTGGAAGGGACCTTGAAAGATCATCTAGTCCACCCCCCTGCCCAAGCAGGATCATTCACCCATAAACATCAACTGGTTCATTGTTTGCTCCTGAATACAATTCAATACATTCGAGCTGCTCTTTCACACAAAGAGCCACTCCACCTCCTCTCCTTGTTGGCCTGTCTTTCCTAAAAAGTACACAGACATCCATGACTACATTACAGTGGTGTGAATTGTCACACCAAGTCTCTGTGATCACTGCTATATCATACCCCTTTGACCGTATGTAGATTTCTGACTCCTGTTTTTTCCCCATACTGCGTGCATTGATGTATAGGCATTTCAGAGAGCAGGCTGAGCTCACCATTTTCACCTTAGGGGGATGTGAGATCTTCCAGTTCTCTTTATTACCAGAACTCTGCCACACTGAAGGGAACCCAGCAACAACTCCTTTAAATCTAGTTTAAAACCCTGTGGATGAGATCAGCTAATTCTCTTCCCAGAATCCTACTCTCCCAGGACTATAAGCTCTTCCTACATACTCCTGTCAGGCCTGATGTCTTATAAAACTCACCATGACCAAAGAAGCCAAAGCCCTGCCTGTAACACCAGTCTCTAACCCATGTATTTGCAGACTGAATCCTTCTATTCTGTCCCACCTCATCTCCCAGAACTGGAAGGAGGGAAAAGAAAATAACTTGTTCTACAGAGTCTTTCACCAACTGTCCGAAGGCCTTGAAGTCTTTCTTCATTCCCTTCAGACTATGGGATGGAGCTTCCTCTGCTCCTCCTCCCCACCCCAGTCTGGAAGATGAGCAGGTAATAATATGATGACCACACCAGGCTGGTGTACCTTTCAATATTTTGCAAAAAATGTGAGATCACTCTGGATATGTTAAAATGAGACAATAAGCGGTCTTCAATTATTCTGAGTACATCACTTTTCTCCTGTATCTTGTATTTAGGCAGGCTTTTCACAGGATTTTCTTCTGTGTGTTTCAAATTCAAATTCAAATGCAAATTGTCTCAACAACATGCCAAGATTAGCAGCTCCCCCACATAGACTGTGCAGAAAGAATGTGCAATTTTCCCAAATTCTTTAGTAAACCACAAGAAAAGAAAGCTTTCGTTTGGCTGAATTTTAATCCCAGATGAGAATGCTCAAGTTGTTTGCAGTAGCTGATCAAAAGATTTATCTGATTGCTGTTCTCTTGAGTCCACTGCTCTATGACCTCTGAACCTCTTGCTCAGTGAGGCAGAGGATAGCATGAAATTATTCAAACTTCCATTACAAGTTACACCATATTTGTTCTTGGCTCCCATTAATGATACTCATCTACCCAATATTTACTTCCCTCTTACTACATAAACCTGCAATGGATCTTTGATAATATGCAGTAGCAGAGGAGAAAACCTACAAAACCACTACTATCCTTTCACTTCCTTATTACAGCCTGGCATGACCTTCAAGCCACAGTTCCAGATGTGCTGCTTGAGTCTATGACACTGTACTGCAGAGATTCAGATCAGAAAGAAGAGACACATACAAGTTGTTGCTTCTTCTGACCAATAATGTGAAGTTGTCAAATCAAGGACCTCTCTCATTTTTGTTGTTTTCAGTGTACCTCCGTGAATCCAGTCAATGGCTCTTAAGAATCTGGAAGAAGGTTTTTGGATGCTTAAACGAAGGCAGAATGCCACACCATCAAAACTGCTTTGCACTTGATTGGCCAAACCCCTTATTTTATTGTACTTTTCTTCCAGACTTTTGGGGATGGACACAGCAAGGGGAACAAGAACTCTAACCCAGATGGAGTCTTATTGAACACTAGCTCCACTTTATGTTGTTTTAGTTACTTATGAAAAAAAAAATCATTTATTCTTTTCTTTAAGTTGTCATTTTTATTCTTCCTCATTCTTCCACACCTCCAAATTAGTTGTTGAACATTCCTGAAAGTCATGGTAGGTTAGAAATTGGGAAAATATAAATTCTCAAGCAGAACTTCAGATTACAATGTAGAAACGTTAGAGGTTGAACAGTGATTTTAAACCAAGCAGAATTTTTTTCCACAAGAGTTTAGAATATCAAGAGTCACTAGCATAGTTTTCTATTATAACTAAAACCTGTGGTAACAGTTGGGGTCCAACAACTGAATAAAGTTTATTTTACATATTATTGAATGATTTTTCTATTTGAACTACAGTGACGATTTCCTGATGTTTGTACATGCATGAGTGCCACAGGAGGTGATTTCTGCTATTATGGATTTAGTTATGTACATATAATAAATGCATAATTACTGCAAGCCAAACATTTGTTCATTGCTGTGGAAATGCAATAATTTAAATGTAATTGTATTCTGCAGGCCCTATTTTCCCCGCCCCAAAGTCAATACAGTAGTAGTTAAATACGATGACTGGATCTAGTTCAGTGATGCAAAGCTAATAAGGATGAAAGTAACTCCTGAATGCAATCTGCTTTGGAGATGTTGAGAACCTCAGCTCTCAGTGCTTTCAGTCACTATTTTAGAGAATCAAGAATTCTGACCACCAGACCCTTGATAATTTGTTTAGATAGTGGCAATGCCTAATGCAAACTACACAGTGACATAAGCTAAGCTCTTGGATGAAAATTTGTCTTGGAGTTGAAAAAGAAATTTTATGCAAGTGAGCCAAAGTGCTACTCTTTAGATAATAGAATTCACTTATGCAGTCGACAAGATCGTTCTCTTTATAAGTCAAATGTATTTTCCTTCCTTCTTTTATAATTTTTTTAAGATCATAATTCTGCTCAAATTTTTCCTTCTTACTCTCTCTACTTTTTCCCTTCCTTGAATCAGCTCTGTACCATCTGTGTTCTCTAATGTCTATAATTCTGTCCTCACCTGAAAGTTCAGTAACTGCATGGGGAGCAAAATTACTAATGTCAAGTAAAGTCAGAAGAGATTACCACGATGAAACAGATCGATGATTTGGATTCAGGTATTGATTTTTTCAGTCTTTTACATTCTGAATATATCATAATTTTATATGAAAAAAAAAGAATTACTCTTCTCTTGAAATTTCACATGAAGATGAGTTCAGCTCCTTCCTTGATAATCTGCTCCAGTTTCGATTACTGACTTATTTACATCCTGTTATGTTGGTGAATTTGTGTCAGTTCAATTTCATGTCACTACATCATTTTATGCCTTTGTCAGCCATAATGAAATAATTTTACTGCCCATCAGATACCCTTTTCATCTGTAAGTACTAAAATATAATGTACGAGTCATCTCTCAGCCTTACAACGAGTTGGAAAAAACAAACTTCTTAAACACCAAGGTGAATTACTCAATTTGCAATTCCTTAATCATTTTATGGCCCTTCTTATAACTAGGTTTACTAATTCATCTCTTTTATGAAATGAAGACACAAAATCCAGGAAGTCTGCTCTACAAAGTAGCAAGATCACTACCTGTCTTCTACTGGATATTCCTCATATATATCTTCAAAGACCTTATGGGTCCCTTCCAAGTCAGAATATTCTATGATTCTATGACCTTACTGGTCCTTTTTGCCACAACTCTGCACTAGAATCTTTTATTTAGTACAGCAATGAACTGTATTTACTAATTCCTTTTATGGGTCAATGATCACTTAGAATCTTCCATTCTGGACTTACAAAAGTGTATTCTTTGTTTCTGGATCTATTCTTTTCTATAATGCTTTTCCAGTCTGAGTTGTGTACTTCCTTTGAATATTATAGAGAATGGTGGCTAGATTTTACATTTTTATTTCAAATACAAAACAGAAATATAGGAGTTAATAATTTCCTTCTGTACTGTTTTCTATGTATAATTAAGAGTCCATTCTTGCAGGTTAGGGAGCATTTGTTTCAATCTCTTTCATTATTAAATGAGATAAAATGCATATTTTTTTGCATAGTTCTGTTGTCCTTATAAAAATGTGCAGTGCTTTCTGGACTTTGGAAAGAATGCTCTAGCCACTTTACTAAATGTCCTTGTGTAATCATTATCCCCGCCGAATGCACAGTAAAGTGTAAGGGATGCCCCAAAGATCTAAAACTGCTCACAGGAAAAGTCTGAAGGAGAGCTCAGGTCTCCTGAATTGGTTTGCTATAGAATATGTATAAAATACATAGTATAAGTAATTACACTGCTTTTAAAAAGGTGAGCTATACTAACAAAGTGAATATATGTATATATGCTCTTTGAATCTATGATAAAGCCACTCTTACTTGAAGTCCTAGAAATTAAATACATTATTAGAAAAGAAATACCATCACACAGTTCAATGTTATCTGTGAAGTCTAATACAGTAACAAGAGTTTTAGAAGAGCACTTTTATTACCCTCAGACTTTTCTGTCCTCTTCATAGAATTTATTCAGCTTGAGATTTTTTCTCTTTCTTAGCATTTGTCTGCTGGTTTAATTCTAATAGAAACAGAGAAAGGCAGGTGGAATCATGGGGGAGGGGAGAAATCCTTTCTCTTTTCCATTTTTCATTATTACTTGACTTGAAGGAACAACTGAAAACCTGATGTAAACACAGGGGAGAGCTCACCTTATTGTGTGGCCATGGTACTACCTTGTGGCACTGAGAACATTCTCTGTCATACTAAATAGGCTCATAAGGAACACCACCCCCCTTCCACACTGATTTTACCCCTATGTCATGTATTTATACTGAAATTGCACAATAAATGTACAGCAGTGTAACCTTGGACAGACTTTGAAAGTTAGAGGAGCATGCAGATGGAGGGAGAAAACAAAGCTGACTCAGTCAAAGTTCTCCGAGACATCCAGTCAGTGCCTTTATGCAAGCTAAATCTATTGGCCAGGGGGCAGGCAGGCAGGATAACCTTGTCCCACACTGTTGATGCCAGCCAGCCTGCTGACTGCAGTGGGAATGCTCTTCATCCCTCCAGCTCTGGTAGATATATCCCCTCCTTCCTGTGTTTTCTGACATACAAGGGCAGAGTTGCAAGGGGATGCAACTGTAAGGGGGAAAAGGGGGCAGCATCCTTCTGACGAGGTGAAGAAGTTTTACACTGAGTATTTTGCTGATTTTAACACTGCTGCTGTTAAAGCAAGGAAAGCATTAGTGGTCTGGCTATTTAACACCTTCATTCACCAGGTAGCTGTTTAGATAATGAGGGAAGTCACAAGAACATGTTGTGATAAATGAGTAAACTATCTGTTTCTTAACCAGAGAACATATATTTTACTTTTCAGCTTCTTGATTATACTTGAACAGTCAAAGAAAGCACAAATGTATGAAATGTCATGCTGGTTATGAACTGTCAAAATATTGCTGCAGACCATTATAGCTTCTACAGAATTCATGGAAAATCCTGTCATGAGGAAAAATCCTTCTGAGATTTGTTTTTCTTCAGGCAAAAATATAATTGATTTTTAAATAGTCTAGAGAGAAAAAAATACTAAAAATACTTGTTTCCAAATGATCATAGCATGTTTGATAGAAATATAGTCTTGAATAAGGAAATAACATTTATTTAAGCAGCTTGCAAAGAACACATTAGTCACGCTTAAAAAAAAAATCTATGTTTGATGCTTATTAATTTCCAGTACATTTTGGGGTCCTAATGAAATCCTATGGTATCTCATTTTATTTCGGCAACTGAATTTTCAGAATTATGCAGAATTTTATGACATTAAAAAGATAGTTTTGTAAAACATTCACTGTGGTTTTAAAGTTTCAAGAAAGTTCTACTTTTGTCATTATTTTACTTAGCATTTATTGACGTGTTTTAAATGGCAAATGCTAGCCCTATAGCATTTATGTGAGAAAGGGCTATTGCAATAAATTATTCCATGCTGAGATGTTGTCTTTTAACAAACTAATTGTGGAATGTAACTTATTTTGAGTAATGGCATAAAATTCTTGCTCATCCATATAGCAAAAAGTTCTTGTCATTTGTGAAAGCATGTGAAATTCTTTGCTGGAGAAGAATTTCGGTGCTGTATTCTGCAAAACGTACATGGTTTAGCATGCCTGCCAGTCTATAAATGACTGTGGTCTTGTGACACTGTGCGAAAAAAATGTTCCATTTATACCTAGCTGTCATGTGGCATAGCTGAGAAATGAAACACTGCTGTTCTTGAAAAGTTTTGGTTGGATAAAAAATATATACATAAATAAATAAAATATACATAAATAAAGAAAATTACAAAAAGATGGTGTTTTGCTGTAAATTTTTCAGTATTGCTATTGAGAGCTTTGCTTGCAGTCAAATAGGCCTGCCACTTGCTTTGAGACTTCAAGGGAGACATGGCTGACAGGGTGTCTATTTGCACATCTTCCTGCATGAATTGTATGCCACTCACTAGAGGCTGGTGAATACAAGAGAATAATTTCTACAAGTGTTTTCCTGAGCTTGAATGATTTTCTTTTCCTCTCACACTTTCTTATGTTTCATTCTAATAGAATGTTGTGTGCCTTGGGTGGATATTTGCAGAAAGTGCATTTTAAGTAAGGATGTTGCAAATTTTTCTGAGTACATTTTATACACTGGAAATGTAAACCATTCCAGAAAACAGAGGACAGATTTCCGTACAATCTGAGTGTAGCAGCAATTAAATGAAGCAAGATGGGTAGGCTGGTGAAAGTATTCTTCGATTGCAGTGGCTAGTCACAACTACAAAACTTAATTTCCTACTAACTACTGTTGAAGATTACTAATGAACTATACATATTATTTCATGAGCAATGCTAGAAATTAAAGAGCCAAAACTTATCCATTGAGTTTCCAGTCTGCCGTCCAGCTGAATACTCAGCAAAGTATTACCCTTTCCTCTGCTGGAAGAGAAATTACCAAGGTCATAGAAATTACCTTTAACTGGATGGAGGACTGAGAGTACTAGTATCAGATGCCAGGTAGACACTAGAAATAAGAGTTGTAATAAGCAAGAAAACACAACTGATCACCTTTAGGATAAAGAAATATAAAAAATAGGTTTTCTAGGAAAAAAAATTGAACTAGAAAAAACCATACTATTAAGGTAAAAGGGATAATAGACGAATACTGGAATTATTTGGTACCAACATTTGTTTCCAGAAGAGAATATATTAAACAGCATATAAATAAATAAGTGTAATCAGCAACATCTGGTCAGGGGGATGTGATGTAGAGAAAAGAGTGTAAATTACTGTCAACTATCTGGTCAGAAATCTGGTAATACATGTTTTGTGTTATTTATAAATAACATGTTAGCCTTATTTCAAGAGTAGTGAACCTTTACTTCTACAATTTGTAATTTCACTTCCTCTTAGATATCTTCTCCTATAAATCTTTCTATAAAATCTACTGTGTATTTGTCTAAATATAACTTTTTTTTTTTTCTAGTCCTCTTCGTATATCTTCCTAATACAGGTCTCTGCTGTCTGTGTCTGATATTCCTGGATGGAGCTTTACCTCACATAGATCTACACATTCTCCAATATTTTTAAGAATAAATAGACTGAACTTCAATATCAACTCTATTTCATATTTCTCAGACAAACAAGAAATACCCATGAGGTGAAGGGGTAGGGTTTACTTTTTGCTAACATATTTGCACAGTCCATTAGTGATGTCTTCTCCAATATAATTTAAATCCCTCATTTATTTAAGCCTATCAAAATAAATGATTGCTTATTTCTCCAGTTATTACTCAGAGGTTTATGATAAAGGCCATGGAGAGTTCTTTTTTATAGTCCATGTTACATAATATACTAATGGATTTGGGGCCAGTTAGCTATCTGATTCTACCCAAGAGAAAGTGATAAACTTCCCAGATTAATGCCAAAGTTCAAGGCAAGTAGTAAGATGCAGTTCCTTCATGTATTGTCCATTTTACTAAATGAGTTTTCCAGAACTCAGTTTCTGTTTGTGTCATATCTTCTGTGATTTGCTTTCTAATCTTTACATAACCATTTTCTATCTTTTAAATGTCCCAAAATCCATCTCAGAATTTTAAAATCAGCTACCAGTTTATAAGCTGAAAAACTAAGAATTTCTTCTTTGTGTTTCTTGTTGCCACATGTAGGACAATCACATCACAGAGTACATTGAATAAACAGAAAAAGAATAACACTGAGGGATTCAGAGGTCATCATTCTGTAAGGCTACTGCGTAATTTCTATGTAGACCAGAAGACAGTTAACATTAACATGTCATCACAGTCTATTCAGTAGACTTTGCTGTACTTTTGTAACACAAATTTTTAGAGATGGGAACCAATCTCTCTTTGATTTCCCAATCTACGAAGGCAAGTTTTGGAGCACCACATATTTTGGAAACGTCTCTTTTATCACACTGTAACATAAAAACAATTTGACTTTTATTCAGCTCTGTCATTAGAAGCTGCCTGCATTAGCCTTGATGTCCACACTATTTTCACAAGTTTGGACACTTCAGACAACACCTTCAGAGCTCTTCCCCAAGACAGCTGCAAGCACAGTGACTTCCTGAGTGGAGGGCGTAGGAAATGCCAGAACAGGTGGGTGCACCCTCCCTTGCTTTCCTTCCTCATTTGAACTGATCTAAGAACTACTACTATAGCACTGTAGTGTCTGGCATACGTTACCCATATAGTCCCCAACTTTTACCAGAAGTCTAGAACACTGTTGATATACTGTGAGGGATAGCCTTAAGTAGCCTAAAAAACGCACAACGCTCACTTAGTTTAATGGTTATTTTTTGCTGTGTGGAGTTCCAACATCCAAAGAATTCTCTCCAATATGTGGAGCCAAATCTCTCTTCTTTTTAAAAAAGTAAAAAGGGAGGTACTTTTTAATATTTTTTCACAGGAACCCAGAACCAAAGTTTTAGAGTGAAGAAAATATGAGAATGGAAGATTAAAACTCTGTGTATCAGTTACACTGTTAGAAGACTCTAATCTCGCTGGCTAAGAAGGTTAGGGAAACCTGAATAAACTTTGTAACCACTGTCCATCACTGCTTGTTACTATAGCGACTTTAAAACTTCAAAGCTGCATGTTTGGTTTTGTTTCTTTTTTTTTCTCTCAAGTGTGTGTTCCAACTAGGATTAGTTTTGCTGATATGGCTTTATACAACAGATTAGACAGAAGAGCAGACCTGGATAACTGTAGCTCTAGAGATCAAACTTATTTGAGGAATTTCTTGCAATGCACATCACGATGAGAACACAGATTGTTGCTTGGGTAGAGAGAAGTATTTGCTTTGGAGCTGTAATGGAAATTACCTTGCAGTTTGCATTCTTGAGCTCAGAAGAGTTCATCTATTCCCTCATGACTTTATTTCCATAAAAGCAAGTGAGATCACCTGTGTCAAATGGTTAAAACCAAGAATGCACAGGAACAGCTGCTCTTTTTTAATGCTGAGCAGGAAATAATAAGCAAAATAGACTTACCCTGGAACTTGCTCTCTTTGTTTTCTGAAGTCTCTGCATCAATGAAGAGAGGTGGGATTTTTATCTTCAAAACCTACCAAGTCTGTCTTTCTCTGGTTTACATCTATAATTGTTTAGAATAAAGAGAGGATGACAGAAGAAGAGAGTAACAATAAGCAGTGTATTCTTTCATCAGGCTGATGATAATAAGCCAAAAAACCCACCTAAGCATCTGCTTGGAAGAGACTGCTACTACTACAAGGAACTATAGAGTATTATTTATTTACACTGTGGTGTATTTAGCAGTTGCAACAGACATCATGGTGGGGCTGCAGGCCATAAGCTCAGGGTACAACTGCTTCAAGAGACTTAGAAATAAGTTTAAAAACGCATTGTAGCTTTGCCCCAGACAGCAGCTCAGCCCCACACAGCCACAGGCTCACTCCCCCAACCCAGGGGGATGGGGGAGAGAATCAGAAAAGTGATAATGAAAAAAACACCAGCTGAAATGAAAACAGCTCAATAGGCAAAGAAGAAGCTGTGCACACAAGCAAAGCAAAATGAGGAATTTTTTCCTTATTCTTCCTCTTGCATTGAATGCTGAGCATGATGTCAAATATCCCTTTGATATCACTGAATCACAGAATGTTGGGTGTTGGAAGGGACCTTGAAAGATCATCTAGTCTAACTCCCCCAGCCTGAAGGATCACCTAGATTAAATCACACAGGAACGTGTCCAGATTGGTCTTGAATGTCTCCAGAGAAAGAGACTCCACAACCTCTCTGGGAAGCTTGTTCCAGTGCTCCGTCTGGTCTTTTGGGGTCAACTGTCCTGGCTGTGTCCTCCACCCCAGCCTGCTCATAGATGGGGGTGGTTTGAGAAACAGAATAGGCTGGTATCAGAGGTGTCTGCTAAGAACTAAATATAATATAGTTGTTCTCATATTGGTAAACCCAGAATCTTTGGTCTGTTGAGAAATGTGTCTGTGGTTGCTCTGACATGCTATTCTGTTGGAAGGTCATATTGTGACTCTTGCACAGCTTATGGTTCTCTTATCCTAAGCAGGAAGGAGGGGCAGTTGAGGACTTGTGATCTGAATGGTCAACTAAGGGGCAAGAGAAAGAGCTCTTTCATATTTGTCGTTCATTGCACTGTGGCCTGTGATGAACCATGAAATTCAACCCATTCTTATAGCCAGTTAATAGTACTTTTATTTCATTGCCTAACTGCTCAAATAAAGATTGATTCAATATTTTTGTACACTGATTTTATTTGGAAAACAGGGCAGTAGTAACCAAGTTAACTTAACCTTGGGATCATATTTGCACATGCTTGTTTGGCTGGCAGCCTTTCTTTATATACACATATCCTCCCTTTCCAATCTTTTACTCCCCTAAGAATCTTAAACAACTTTGCTTCATGAATGTTGATACTAGATAGTGATGTAATAGTTACAAGTCCGGGCAAAAGACTGGAATAACTGTCTCTTCATACAATTAGCTTTCTTCAGGGGGATGAATTAACTTCTCTAACTCCAGTGTAAAATGGCCTGCTATCATAAGGCTTCATGGGTTTGAAGTGCTTGGAGCACTTGATCTTGTAGGCTGATGTGTATTAACAACTCCCAGTGAAGGCAGTAGGAACTGAAATACATTAGAGTGCTCAGAAAGGTTACATTTAGGATAGTTTTAAATTTTTAAAACTGAGATATGTAACCTGAGTACCAGTATTTTTTAATACTCTACAGCTGGCTCCACCCTATGGACATGTATCCTGTGCAGATATATCCTCCTGCGAATCAGCTGCACTCTGATCATGCACCACATATGCAAACACGTGACAACATCCATCAGTGGGAAGAACAGACTCATTCCTTACCTATTTTATATGTAATTAAATTCACCTGAGACTAGCCTATAGAAATCTCTTTCATAGATCCTGAAAATTTGCAGCTTTATTAGACCAAGGTAATACAACAGGTCTGAACATTTGTAGATTCCTAAACCAGATTTCTGAGAAATGTGGAAACATTGTGGTTTTCAATGGCAATGAAATCTCTGGAAACTATATAACCTTTTATTTATTAACAAAACAAGCAGAGAGAACATGGATGATATATTTAGCTTTCTCAAGTTCTTTTGCTGATATTTTTTTCTTTTATTAATGCTTTTCCTCTGTCCTGCAAAAGTTGCCTGTACTATTAGAGAAGGATAATTTATTATTGATAAATATTTCTGAAGTTCTCCCAGAAGAAAGCAACAGTTTATCTACCAGAAAATAACCCAGATTCTGGACACAAGGTCAGTCTTGCATTCTATGTTGGCAGGAGTTGAAAAAATCTGTGGAATCCTTGGTGTAAGAAAGGGAAAAGTAGTCTTCAAACTTAGTACATGCCAGGCTTTCTTGCAGAGGTTTGAGAATGGAGAAATAATCAGGATGCCTGCTTATACTGAACCTTTCAGAAATATTCTTTTTCAACTGAACCTTTTCCCAGTGCTCTGCATGCTCTGAAACGCATTCAGCTAATGCAAAAGGAAAATGCTGTTGAATGGATATTCTGGTTTGTGCCGGCGAGTAGTTATTTCAATAGACTTTCACCAGACTTCTATTAACCGCCTTTCAGAACTCACACAGCAGGCCTCTGAAGAAAGTTGCTTGTTCAACTTTCAGTGGTAAAAATAAAAACATTCAACACAGAACCTAGGCAGAAAATAACAATGAAAGGTGAACTGCCCCCAGCCCAGCTGTGTAGTTCACACCATGTGTTTGCACTGCAGCAGCAGTTTAGGCAAAGAATGCCTCTGTTCACAGATTCCTTTTTTAGTGTTAAATGGCTCTGACTATCTCTGCCTGCCTTCATCCCTGCATGCTTATCTCTTCAGGTACTTTACTGATCCTATGTAAGATCTTGCATGTTCCATATTAAAATTTATCTTTTGCTACTCCCTTCCCAAACATTTCTTCCCAAAAACATCAGATGGAATATTTTCTAATGTGAAATGTCACATATATATACATATATATATGCACACACACACATATACACACAAACCTGTATGTGTATATACACGTATATACATTCTAGTCTAATGGCCATTTCTGACACATGCACATCTTCAGGCATTCCTGTGATTGGCAGGCAGGACTAGCTGACCATAGCAGTGTGACCAGAAGCACATAACAACAGGAAGCACCCAATCACCACACACAGCAAGGTGACCACTTTGCATTTTATATGTGTATACATAAAAATAAACATTTATATACAATATATTCAAGAAATTTACATCAGACAATCACAGAGCATTATGAAAACCTGTGGGTTCTGTTTTTTTTTAATAAAACAGCAACTCCCTGACATAAAATGGAAGTGCCCCGTTATAAAATGGTGGCTAAAATAAAATAGTACCCCCCTGTGTAGGTAGGGAAGGGTCTGATGTGCTTCTAGGTAATGCCACAGAGGAGGCGACTGTGGGAGGGAAGAATGGCTTCGGGGGCAAATTGTCCGTGGAAGGAGGCAACCTGGCCAGTGGAGGATGACCCTCTGCATGACAGGGAGGGTGGAACTAGATGATCTTTGATGTTTCTTCCAATTCAAAGCATTATATGATTTTATGATTCTATGAAGTCTGCAGTAGTAGACATTTCTGACTTTTATTTTGGAGGCAGAATTTTTTTAAAATAATTCCTATTCTTTTAAAGAATTTTAAATTATTAATGCATGAAAGTAAAAGAATTATCAACAAACAGAATGTACTTTACATATTTTGATCTCCCAAGGCTGTCACACATTCACTTTATTGCTTATAAAAAGGGTAAGTTGTGTACAATTCTATGTTTAGTTTGCATGCTATATTAACCATCTCTCCCTTAGAAACAAAATGTCGTAGAATTCTGAGACACAAATCCCATTTCTGACTTGCATTTGTGATACCATTAAAATTTACATACGTTAAGCCAGGTGCAGAATCAGGGTTGGTTAATCATCTAAGCTCAGCTTTAGGAGGAAAAAAATGGCTTTCAGACAGTCCCCTCTGCATATCCCATGCTAATGCCACTCTTTTTAACACCCTTCCTGTATCCATCTGACTATCTTGTAAACTCTCTTGTAAACAACTGCTCTTGTTGCAATGTTTGCATCGCAGTACAGATGGTAATGACATTGAACACGTTAGTACAAAGTTTAGTTCCTTGGTCCTTTGCGTTACAGAGGACTTTTATATGTAACATGGAGTTGATAAGATTTTTACAATGTTGCTTTTTACTGTATTTATTTTAAAGAATCACAACACCTAGTTTTTGTAATCCAGAAAATGTGACTGTAGGTTTTAAATGATGTTTTCTTAAAAAAATCTAAAATTTAAAACCCAAATCTGTTATGCCTTATTCTTATTTTGGTGTTTCATGACACTACTATCAGCAGATCACAAGTGGTGTTCCACAGGGCTCAGTACTGGTTCATGTTCTGCTTAATACATTTATTAATTATCTGGATGAGGAGATTGAGAAATGAAGCTGATGAAGGGTCTGCATAACAAGTTGGAAGTGTAGGGTTTTTGGAACTGGGGTTGTTTAGTCTGGAGAAATGGAGCATGAGAGGAGGCCTTAGTGCTCTCTACAACTACCTGAAAAGAAGTTGTAGCCATGTGGGTGTTTGTCTGAACAAGAGGAAATGGCCTCAAGATGTGCCAGGGGAGGTTATGAAAAATTTCTTAACTGAAAAGTTTCTAACAGGCTGTCCAGAAAAGTGGATGTGTCACCATCCCTGGAGGTATTTAAAAAACATGTGATGGGACACTTAGGGATGTGGTTTAATGGTGGACTTGGCAGTGCTAGGTTAATGGTTGAACTTGATTTTAAAGATCTTTTCCAACAGAATGATTTTATGATTCACAGTATATCTGAAACACTTTGCAAAATTATATCAGGCATGCACTACCTTGGCTCAAAATGTTAATTATTCATTGTTTGTTATTTGTTTGCTATCTGTTGTAACAAACATTGTTTTTTCTCTGTTAGTTATATAATTTTATAACCTACTGTATATCATTCTACCTCCTATAGTGTTTTGGTTTGAACTAATTTTTGCAAGTAATAAAAACAGCTGCTATCAAAATTAGTTCCAAGAGCTTCTGTCTTCTAAATTAAATTACCAGTCTTCAAGACTGACAGTGAAGAAGAGATATATAATGCAATACTGTCAATCTGTCACCTTTCTCAGGTAGTATTTGGGCATTTCTGTTCTAAGGCAAATACAAGCAAATACAAATACAAGCTTCATGCCAGTAATACATCAAATTCCATAATGACCTCTCAAGATTTTGCTAAAAGCTGATTATATGGAAAAGACATAAGAAAATATCAAGAAACAGAAACTGACACCTAGGTCTATTCAACACATCTGATCAAACCTAAAGCAGAAAACGTTTTCTCCCATACAAATATTGGGAAGAAATTTGCCTCAGACACACCTTCCTTGCAGGTTCATGTTAGGGGAAGTGGGAGAAGGCTTTGAGGCAGTCCCAGCTTGCCCAAGCCTGGATGAAGAAATGCAGCTTGATCTCCAGAAATTGTCATCTCTCTCTTTTTATGAATAGCACAGCTGGTAGTTGTAGAACTTTGTGCACCACTTGGACAGCTCATAGTTGTCAAAGTTTCTGGCTTTGGAGAAGTCTCTGACTACATCACTACTGATGAAAAAAAATCTCTTGATTCTTAGGGACAAAAAAAAACCCAAACAAACAATCCTATAAAACTTATAGATGAGTGAGAGAAGGAACAGAGAAAGACACTTCTGAGAATAGAACTTCCCAGAGTGAAACATCTGAGATTATGATTCTTTTTGTTCTAAAACGTTAAGAGAAACAGCACTGTTTATAAGTCTGGTGTAATAACTAATTTACCTGTTACTTCATTTCCAATAAAGATATCTTGAGAGAAACAAATGTTCCACTGACTTGTCTCTGATCACTCAAGGTTTATTTTTTTTAGCTTCTCTAGCTCACAGGAAAATATTTTTTTTTTAAATAATTATTTATCATACTTATAAGTCTTTTTTACATATGCAACATGTAAAGAAAGGCATTGCGCAGAAAGTTACCTGGAAAAGATAATGTTAAATTGGTTGCAAAAATAATATGTAAAGTCTTTAAAATCTAGTCAGCATGTCTATCTATTCTCCAAATGTGAAAATGAATGTAACTTCTAATTTCAAAGATTCTCATGTGAGAATGTGCAGCTGCACGTTGATTTCCAAAAGCAATTTTGGGTTTATGGTAAGGTTGTAAATAAACAAGAAGTATAAATTTCCAACAAGCATTCATATAACATTTTTTAAACAGGCATTGAATAGCACCTACTGCGAATAATCAAATTCCTTCAACAATTAGATATAAAAAACAGTGCATCTGGGGCCAGTTTTAGTACACCTTGTGTAGTGGAATAAAACATTAGACTAAAGACCCAAGTGATTGTACCCCACTGTGAAGTGTAATAAGGGACCTGAAATCAGCAAAGCCTAGAGAAATTTATTGTCATTGTAATTTTGAATTTATACAGAAAAACAATGGAGTCTCACTAGACTTCTCTGATAAGGGTTTGACATTGCAATCAGAAAGTCCTAGTTAAATCTGGAAATCTACATTAATTTTGCAACACAGTGTAAAGGTTTTATCCATTGTCAGATCTCCCTTTGTCTTCCTCTTGGAACAAGCTTAGCTGTGATATTTGTTAAACAGAAAAACTTCTGTTCTGGTCAATCACACAGCAGTTTGTTCACAACTGGAGCAGAATCTGAAGTTTCACACAGCCCTTTATGGAAGAATAGCTCAGAAATGTTCATCTTGTCACTGGTTATTGGTTCAAAAATAATGTTTTTATCAAGGCAAATATGGTTAGCAAGCTCTTCTGGGACAGAATGCTTTGTGGATTGTGCCATTTAGTGCCTTTGGCCAAAATTTTGGATGAAAACCCTGAAATACCTTCTTAAATATAATGCAAAAGAAATAGCAGTCAGCTATTATTCAGCTTTTCTCTGCTGGCCTACCAATAAAATCTATGAGATTCTACTGTGTTGTTGACAGTGGATCCCCAGACGTGGTCCACGGAAGTGAGTACCTCTTTACATATGCCATAAAGAAAACATAAATCCTGTTGTGAATCACTGAGAATAAAATATTTGTATAGTGGCTTTTTTTGTGGTTCACAGCAACAATTACAATTTGCATACATATAATTTTACACAGGAGGGAAGCATATAGATTATAATTCTTGAGTACAGCCATTCATTCCTCATGTAAGAAATAATCTAAAAGTTTGTGAAGCTAGACTTGTTGAAAGAAAAACTTTTCTAGAATTAGGTAAATGGGATCTTGATGAGTCATCACAGAAGGTAGTGCCACTGTAGAAGTATTAGGCTGGGTGAGTACAGATATATAATAATTAAAGATACCTTTTCTCTGCAATTGTCAGCAATGCTTTGGGGTTTGGTTTATCTTATTGAAGAAAATGAAAGTTGTCTGTCATGGTCTTGCCCCAGCTAAGAGCTTAACTCGAGGCAGATGCTCTCTCTAAAATGCTGGAGGTGAAAGATAAAAAAGAAAACCAACAAAGACAAAACAAACCTCATGGGTTGGGGTAAGGACAGTTTATTGGGACAATAGAGAGATAACGATGACAGGACTTTATAATAAAAAAAAAATGTGAAAATGGTGATACAGGGTATAATCTCTCACCAAACCTCACACCCCAGGCCATACAGTTTAGAGCTGTCTCAGAAACAGATTGCTCCCAAATATTGAAGCCATACTGAAGCCATGCCCTCCTACCCCACAGACCACCCTTTATACTGAGCATGACGTAATTGTCATGGAATATTCTCTCTGTCCGGTTTGGGTCACCTGTCCTGGCCGTGTCCTCACTCACATTCCTGGGTACCTCCCACCCTCTTGTTATGAAGAACTGAGAAGTCCTGGACTGTTTGGCAACAACTAGAAACATTGGGGTGTTATCAGTGCTGGTCTCACCCTAACTCCCAAACAGGGCATTCCACTGGCTGCTGGAACAAAAATTAACTCTGTCCTATCTGGAACCAGGACAATGTCTTTAGAAAGACCTATTATACAAGATTTTTATTTTTTTTTTTAGATTGTGAAAGAATACCATGGGGGACATGTTCAAAACAAAGTATACATTCATAATTTTCATTGACATGTTTAACTTTTTTCTTTCTATGCAAAGTCTTATCTTTCAGTGGAAGAATCCTTTTGCATTCCTGTGTCTTCAGATTGCTCTTTTGGCACCATTTATTTCCAAAAGACAGAAATGTAATTTGGAAGGAAGAGTAGTGTATGAGCAAGCAGTGAAAATTATTAGGAAAGGCATGAACATGTTGTTGACTGAGCTGATAAGAATTCTCAACTTTCAGAAGAATTAAACATATATTGTGAAGCAGAAATTAATATAAATGTCTGTTCCTCATATTTGTATAAAAACATAGTGTATTGCATATCTCCAAACACTGCAGCAAGAAATTAATGTCATTTTGTTTCTGACTGTAGCATCTGAATCATATAGATTTCCCTAGTTTAACCTGATGAAAATATACCTCTATTCATCCATGTTAAATTAACATCTGTCAGCATTGCTACTGCTTTGGTTAGAGAATGATGTTGCCACTCCACTAAATTATCTTTCATTTATTAATGAGAGAATTGCCAGAAAGGTATGCTGTGTATGTGTGTTTATAGTCATCATTTCAGATAGGTCATATCTATAGAGCTTGAAGAACACAGTTTTCATTCAAATGATGACTGAATTTAAGTAGTCTGAGGTTTGGTACAGATGCATAAATTGGGAAATTGACTGAATAATAACAATGTTGTCTTGCATTTTTTATTTGAGGGTAGGGATGTCTACAATGTTGAGGTTTTGCAGTCAAAGTAATGAAAAAAAAAAGCATTAGGAAAATTAATCTTGTGAGAAACACTTCAAAGAGAAAATACTTGATGCTGTTAATTGCAAGCATTTATAGGATCAGGTCCTTAGTTAATATTAGAAACATACTTTGGAAAACGGTATTTTGTAGTTATTTATGAACAAAGTACCAACAATCAGAGTTTCTGATTTCACTACTACTTGTTCTATGTGTATGCCCAAAATACATGTTTTATATATATGCACTGAATTATAGGTTCAAAGCTGAAAATATAAACAAAAGCCAAGGGGAGAGGAGCCGTGTTTGAACTAATAGTGGAGTTTCATAATTTCAAAATTCATAATTCTTAATGTTACATGTAGCTTGCACTCTGTGATGGTAATGTGGAAAACCATATAGTTTTTTTCAAACCACATTGTTCTTGAAATGCCATGGAGTCACTACTGTCTTGTACAACAGAAGCTAAATGCAACCACCTTCAGCTAAGTGCATCAGGCAAAGTAATCAAAGATTCTTGGAACTTACGCAAAATATTCAATTTGGTAGCTGTGTGGACCACCTCTAAAAAGGCAAAAGGATAAATTGCCCCTGAAATTATAAATCAAATCTTAGCCTTCCACATTCCTCCCACTCGAGAGCAGCAGCTTATTCTTCTTGCGAAGCCAGAGAATTCAAAACCTCTCCATCCTTTAGGACTTCAGGACTATTATGAGAATTTAGTCTGCTAGTATTTGGTCTTGACACACTTCCTACTGGGAGGAACATATATAAATCAGTACTATTCGCAAAAAGATTAATTTCCAGATCAAACATTACAAATTGCAATATAATAGAAACTGGAGACTTTTCACTGTAGTATGGGAATCCTAGTCATCAGATTTTGAAGTAGAATTAACTTGGGATCAGGAAAAGGTTCTCTATGGAAGCCTGATAACTGAATTAATTTTCTGTGATCTGATACACCAGTTCCCTGTCATCAAGGGCCTCCTGCTCAACTTCAAGTCTTCTGCAGGCTCAGTTTCATTTCAAGGTAAACCAAAGTCGGGGGAAATACTACCTATCTCAGCCTGACATGTGGTCTGGATTCAGCAAGAATATGCAATTGAGCCCTGGAGCTAAGAGAGAGTCCTGTGAAGCAGCCTGTGAAAAGTATTACCCTCTCCATGTTATTACATCTCTGTGTTAGCTGATTTTTATAAGCCCAAACACATTGCCATACTGATAGGTGTTTCTGCCAACACTTCCAAAATTCATTTTTACTTCAGCCCGCTAAAAGAGCAGGTTCTGCTGCAATGTCAGAACTGGATCCAATGTACTGCAAAAGACAGAAAGTGATCAGATGTGAATTTTGATCATTTCTGACAGAAGCGTGTCATAGCCACTATTGCACAGCTGTTACCTCATAGCTTATAAAGTAAGCTGTGGTCAATTTAGCTTTCTTTATGCAGTAAAATTACAAGTGGAGTCTAGTATTCTGAAAGAAGATCCTGAAATAAGGTAGCAAGTAGTTTGATATATGAAACAAGAGGAAAAGCTTGAGATTATTTTGGTTTTTGTTTCTGATATCAGTGGAACAGGAGGCTCTGGAAATAATTTGTTTTGACATATAAACTTCACAAATTAGCAATAACTGCTGAAGAATAAAAGCACATAGCAAGTAGATAGTTCCACTGTGACCTTTTCTACAATACTTTCATGCTAATAATGGTCAATAAACACAAAGTGTACTTACAGAAGAAAGAGTTTGCATCAGTGTGGCAGTTTTTATTTTCAGTTGGCAGGAATGAGCTAGTCAAATCTTCACCAAGATAAATTTCTAGTATTTCACTTGCTTGTAAGGATTTTAAAATAATATATACCTGATTGTTAAGAACTCAAGCTAAATGATGGGGTTTACCTGAAAGAGAGGGATCCTAGTTGACATTATAATAATGCTTGTATTCTTTGCTAAAGACAAACAGCTTCCTGAATTTCTGAAATGGTCTGAAATATACTTATTTATTTGTTTGTGTGTTTGTTTGTTTATTTGTCTATTTATTTATTTGCTTGCTTGCTTGCTTGCTTGCTTGTTCTGTGTTCCACTTGAGTGAGAAAGCTTCATTTATCCCAGGAAGATGAAGACCTGAACTAGCATTGCTAGGATAGTATTTGCTCTCCTTCAGTGATCTGTATCAGCCCTTCTGTTCTTTCCTTCTTACTCAGTACTGCAGTAATGGTTGATATTAACATGGACATGTGCTTTTCTCAGATCGTTCACCTGAGACAACAACATCTTAATAAATGAAGCCTTTGTTCCAGGGTTTTGTGTTTTGTTGTTTTTTTTGTGTTTTGGGTTTATTTTATATGATAAAAAACATACTGTGAGGTCTTCTGTTTAAATATTTTTTGTCAAGCTCTGCCTTCTGCTGCTGTGGTGGGTGTCTGCTTCTGTAGTTGAGTTATCAGATAGGAGATCTTAATATTACAACATATCCAGCATGCAGCTTGGTACATGTCAGGTTTACCAAGGTCTGCACAAATGTCTTGATGCATAGGCTTCCTACTTCTGAAAGTTCTAGCTGTAAATTACAACCAAGGAAAACTTTTCTCAGATCAAATCCCAAATTTTGTGTTTCTCCTTTACAATATTTCTTTTTTTTTTAATTATTTTTATGATACTTTCCTATTTGGTTTCCTAACAAGTACAGACTATACCTCTTATTTTAATGTCTTCTCCATCATATCTGGATGCTCTGCAGAAACTCCTCCTCTTTCACCCTTTCCCCAAAGGACATAAAGAGAACTAGAAAATTTACAGAGGATTGTGATGGATGAACAAAGATGTGGAATCTCAAGGACAAACATCATGACCATCAGCCTGAAATGACTAATCATAGAATCACAGAATGTTAGGAGTTGGAAGGGACCTCGAAAGATCATCTAGTCCAAGTCCCCTGCCAGAGCATGATCACCTACATTAAATCACACAGGAAAGCATCCATATTGGTCTTGAATGCCTCCATCAGCCTCAGAAAGGTGAAAACTGGATCAGAATGTAAGAAGTAGCACTGTATGTGACTACACTGTTATCTTAGTTCCGATTTAGCGTGCGCTTTTGAAGTGAAACTCCTGAATATCACCATTTTCTGCATTTTACCACATTTACTAAAGCACTGCTGTTCCTGCTTTCAGGTCCAACTTGAAGCAGGACTGAGCACGTATTGCAGAGGGGCAGATATGCATCAGTGCACACACTCATTTGCACACAGAGGACTGAAGTTCACCTATCAAGTATACACACAATCCAGTCAAGTGTACACACAATCCAGTCACTGGCTGCTGTCACTTAGAGTTTCCAGCACACATGTGTAGGAAATATGTGCTGAGCTGCTATTCAGCGAGACCTGGACAGGCTGGAGAGCTGGGCAGTGAGGAACCAGATGAGGGTTAATAAAGGCAAGTGTATGGTTTGGCACCTGGGAAGGAACAACCACGGGTATCAGTACAGGCTCTGGGATGACCTGCTGGAGAGGAGATCTGTGGAGAAGGACCTAGGGATCCTCATGGATGAAAGGTTGGCCATGAACCAGAAGTATGCCCAAGAAGGCCAATGGGATTCTTGGGTGCATTAAGAAGAGTGTAGCCACCAGGTCGAAGGAGTTAATCCTCCCCTTCTACTCTGCCCTGGTCAGGCCTCACCTGGAGTCCTGTGTCCAGTTCTGGGCTCCCCGGTACAAAACAGACAGAGATCTCCTGGAGAGAGTCCAGCAAAGGCCACAAGGATGATTAAGGGCCTGGAGCATCTCCCCTGTTAGGAAAGGCTGAGTGAGCTGGGGCTGTTCAGCCTTGAGAAGACTGAGAGGGGATCTCATTGATGTTTATAATTATCTGAAGTGTGGGAGACAAAGGGAGATGGCCAACCTCTTCTCAGTGGCCTGTAGGGACAGGACAAGGGGCAATAGTGACAAGTTGGACCACAGGAGGTTCTGCACCAATGTTCAAAAGAACTTCTTCACTGTGAGGGTGATGGAGTACTGGAACGGACTGCTCAGTGGGGTTGTAGAGTCTCCTTCTCTGGAGATATTCAAGACCTGTCTGGACACCTACCTGTGTGACCTGCTCTAGGGAACCTTCTTTGTCAGGGGGTTGGACTCGATGATCTCTGGAGGTCCCTTCCAACCCAAAAAATTCTGTTTCTGTGAAAGAGACTGACATGACAAGGCAAAAGCAGCAAGTCTCAGTAAGACATGAGTACTGACCTGCCACTTCCTTTCATACATCAGGCCTTCTCCCCTGGTCTTCATTTTCTCCCCCATCAACCTTGATCTTTTCTTTCTCCTCCCTCATCTCCTCCCAAATGACCAACCCACATGTAATTATTTTTTTTCCAGTGGTGTCAGTTTTGCTACACCCTTATACAAATAGGATATTTCTGATGGTGTCATCTAGGTCATCTCAGCCTTACCTCAAACTACCAATATGTTTACCTAGGTATTGCTTCCCAAAAGATACCAAATATACCCCATAATTATCTGTGAATCTTGTCCATTTCTCACATAACTGCCCCCTAGACATCTGTGCAATCCAGCCATTCCTCACAGCACTAGCTGTAACTTCTGCCAGCCCCTCACTGCGTTATTTGCTGTGTTCAGCAATTTCTCATGTCACGTTCTGTAGTTTCTCAGGGTCTGTTCAAATAGCTAAACCTCATGCTGGGTCTGCAATATTAACACTCAGCACCAGCTATTTAATTTTATGGTTCTGCTACTATTAAATGACATTGATGCAGCTGCTGCAATCATTAAGTGCCATGGTAAGAAGAGAATGATTATTCTCTTAGTACACTCATGTACCTATATCCATTGAGGGTGGCAAATACAAGCTTTTTAACTCCCAGGTGAAGCCTTGCTACTTGCTGGATGCAACTAGTAGTGATTGTGTGGTGGTAAATTTTGGTAACACCTTGACTAAGCAAAAGTAACTTTTCCTGAATCCTCCAATTACAAAAGGAAGATGAGACAGACTGGCCTGTTGGAAGACTGACTGATTTGTTGCTGTACATACATGGTTTAGTTTAGGAAAAGTATGGGTTTGACATCCAGAAAGAAAGGCGGGTGAATTGAAGGATTCCCAAAAAGAAGGGGACTGAAAAGAAGAAAGTGAAGGTCCTGAGTGGAGGGAAGATCCTGGAAGTGCAAGAAGATCCAGAACATCAGAAAGTGGAGTGGAGAATTCTGAAGGATGCCCAGAAATCTTGACCATTAATGCCCAAGACGGGTAAGTTTAAGCACATGCACAGCATGAACTGATGTTATGTTGACTTTTTCTGCCCAACCTTCCAGAGACAGGTACAATCCCCTTGTGGGAAAGGGAAGCCGAGGGGTGGGATGTCAGGAGGTCATGAATGAACGAAGGTGTGAGATGGCCAGAGCTCTAATCTAGTTGGTTCTCTAATAAGCCTCAGTGTTCAAATGCACTATGGGCTGTCATTTACTTTGTCACACTCATGACATTCAGGAGGTAAGCAGGATGAAGAAGCAGGAGTAGGCTCATCTGCTGGAACTGAATCTTTTTGGAGGCTGAATTTCAGTGGCTTTTTGGAAAGGATCACTGGAAAACATTAACCAATTCTTCTGTGAAGCTTGACTCATCTGAGAAAGGTGATCAGTGCAATGAAAATGTGACCATTCAGAAACAGGCAGAAATAGCACACACGTTAAAATACTTATGTCAGTACACAAGCCAGTGATACAATATTACTGATTAGGCATAAACTCAGACCAAAGCAATGAGCGTTTTCAGGTAACACAGAGTTAATGGAATGTGTAATGTGGTAGCAGAATTTTTACATGCAAAAACGTATACATAAATTTGTGGAAAGAAAATCTGCATAGAGCTATTAAAAAAATAAAGCCACCTCAGTGCCTTTAGGTCTAAAAGAGGCTAGGTCCCCATTTTTCAACTTCAAAGAAGATATAGAAGAAATAAAGCATATTGAACTGTCTTTCATACAAGATATGTCTCAATGGACGGTGTCTGTAAAAGGTTTATGGGTTAGATATTGTAAGGCCATTCCTGTCAAAGTTTGAATTCCATTAAGCGATGTAATTTTTAGCTATAGAGGAGTTCATCCTCACTAAATTTCTATAAATACCTTTTTTTCCTCACCATTAATAAACCTGAAATGATTGGGCAAGATATTTAAGAGCTCATTAATATGTGTGTTAAATGGAGAAGAGGAAGAGAGGTTTAAAAAAAATGTATTTTTCATTAATCCCAGTACAGATTCTAAGTTACTGTGTCATCACAGGTGCTTCACTGTGTGTTAAGGCCCATAGGTATAGCTACACATGTATTTACATGTGAGCTAGAAACTCTACTGCATTTCCTGAAAGGTAATGTTTAGATCCTCTGGAATACCCTGTATGTTCTCCAGTTGCCCACCCTGAGATAAGTGGTCTTCATTAGAAACTGTGACATCCAGCATATCTTGTCAAAGTCCAGGATGTTCTAAGGTGAATGAGATGGCATTCAAGCTTTATGTGTAGGACATTTAATGCCTCCCCATCTGTAATGACAAGTAGTTCAATGTCACTGAGTCAGTACAGTCAGTGGAGTCCAGAGACTGGATCATTTGGTTTGTGCTTGTTAGCATTCTCCTTTCAGTTGGAAAAATCCCCATCACTGTATGTATAATTTAAAGCAGGATGTAGATGGGTATATCGCTATGGAAAATTAAGTACATTAATTAAAATTTTCATAAAGCACAGAGTATTTTTATAATGAATGAATAGCATTTTTCTTCAGCAATTTTGTGACGAGGTCTTCTCTTGTGTTATTGAAGTCAATAGAGCTACAAAAAGTAAGATTTTGATTTATGAATATATGAATGCCACATTTCTATTAGATGCATTTAATCTACTCTGAAAAGTGAAAATAGCACAGGAAAAATTCTGTTATAGAAAAAAAAAATGATATGTATTGTGAAAGTAACACCTAGATTTTTTTCTTAAAGTACATTTCTCGTGGAGTTGCTTAGAAACCACCTGTAAAGCTAACAGTTATTGGAGAACAAGTCTGATCATTACTTGTGAATATGCTCTGTATCAGCTTTTCTCTACCATCTACTAATCTGCAGAGATTTACAGCAGACTTGCTGCTATATCTTCACTTATAAGGTCTGAGCAGTCTTTAATTTTCAAGAAGCTTAGTCCCTCGGTATACATTGTCATTTCTAAATTTCTGGGGATATGATTACACCAAATAGTATCTTAATTGTTTTCCAATACTCAGTGCCTAAAACTACCCTTTTCACAAATCTAGCAAATTAAATCCACAATTTTTGTAAATAAAGATAAGCATTAAAGAATGTTCTTAGATAATATAATCATCATAGAATCATAGAATCATAGAATGATTAGAGTTGGAAGCGACTCCCAGAGGTCATCTAGTCCAACCCCCTTGCAAGAAGCAGGGACACCCCGAACTAGATCAGGTTGCTCAGGGCCTCATCCAACCTGGCGTTGAACGTCTCCAGGGATGGGGCCATCCGCCACCTCCCTGGGCAACCTGTTCCAGTGTTCCACCACTCTTACAGTAAAGAACTTTTTTCTAATATCCAATCTAAATCTACCTCCCTCTATTTTGAAACTATTACCCCTTGTCCTGTAACAACAGGCCCTACTGAACAGCCTCTCCCCATCTTTCTTGTAGGCCCCCTTGAGGTACTGGAAGACCGCTACAAGGTCTCCCCAGAGCCTCCTCTTCTCCAGACTGAACAGCCCCAACTTTCTCAGCCTGTCCTTATAGGAAAGGTGCTCCAGCC
>VXBZ01000410.1:150042-166297 GCA_013399135.1 Heliornis fulica | reverse complement strand
GTTGGCACGGGCCCACCTCTCCAGCCTGTTAAGGTCCCTCTGGATGGCATCCCTCCCCTCCAGCGTGTCGACAGCACCACACAGTTTGGTGTCCGGCAAACTTGCTGAGGGTGCACTCCATCCCACTGTCCATGTCACCGACAAAGATGTTGAATAGGGCCGTGCCCAACACAGACCCCTGAAGGACGCCACTCGTGACCGGTCTCCGTTTGGACATTGAGCCGTTGACCACCACTCTCTGAGTGCGGCCATTTAGACAGTTCGTTATCCACCGAATGGTCCATCCATTAAACCCTCTCAATGCCTCTCTAGTTTAGAGAGAAGAATGTCGTGCAGGATAGTGTCAAAGGCTTTGCACAAGTCCAGGTAGATGACATCCATTGGTCGTCCCTTATCCACCGATGCTGTCACTCCGTCATAAAAGGCCACCAGGTTGGTCAGGCACGATCTGCCTTTGGTGAAGCCATGTTGGCTGTCACAAACCACCTCCTTGTTCTGCATGTACCTTAGCATGGTTCCCAGGAGAATCTGCTCTATGACCTTGCCAGGCACAGAGGTGAGGCTGAGCGGCCTGTAGTTGCCCGGGTCCTCCCATATCATGACAATATGGGAAAGATTTCAAAAGCTCCATGGCAATTTCTAACTCAGACCAGAATTAAAATATTAAAACTAGAAAAAGAAGCGTGGATTTCATTGAGGTACTGTGGCATTTTTAAAGCTTTACATAGTTTCTCTTAACAAAAATGACAAATTCAAAGATGCCTCAGGATGGAAAGTGAGAAAAGGATGATGACTATCTGATGGATTATTGATAGGGATACGATACAAATATCTTTCTGCATAACATATTTTAGCGCCAGAGAAAACACACGCTGAAAATCATAACATCATAACAGCTTTTGTTCCTTTTGAGAGATGCAAAGGTGCATGTTAGGGCCTTGATTTTGTTTTCAGTTACAGAAGCTCCTACTGTATTAAGAGAAAAAACACTAAAATAAAAATTAGACAAGCAAATCAGGCCTGTACATCAGAATACAAATTTGCACTTCAACTTTCTGAAAATGGACTGAACATGTTACGTTGAGCTGTGTGACTTAGAAAGGAGCATGGGGGAAGAAGATGAAAATCCAGACAAAGCGAGAATTAGGAATATGTTTAATTTTCAGACTGATTAATGGAAATTTTAAGATGCTAATAACAATAAATTAAGTTTATGTAGAACACTGGATTAAACCCAGCTTTTCTCACAATCACTAGAGATCCCTTTGTAAAGGAACGCTGACAGTGGTGTATAGAACTATACAATCTGTGGCTGTAGACTCTGCCGGGTGAGGTTCCGTACAGCAGAAGAATCCCCAGGCGAGGTTCTGGTCCCATGAAACCAATGCGTGGATGAAAGCAGAAGGCATGTGGAGATATTGGGGATGAGAGGATCTGGGGAAATAACTTCTCTCTTGTCTTCTTTTTTCAGTTCACAGAAAATACTTGATAGCTTAATAATCTTGACAGACATTAATATCCCCAGAACGATATGGTAAAACTCAGGAGTGGATAAATGGGTAAATACATTTGTAAAAAATTTTCTACACAATTTTCCTTTGATGAATCAGGCATAATAGCCTATTACTGATTAGGAGTCAACATGCTACTGTTTCTGAAAACATAGTACATATTTACTTTCCTTATTATACACACCATTATGCTTTTTAATCAGTTTGTTTACATTGTTACAAGATTTTGGTACTTTTTGGTGCCACCTTCACCATTACAGTGTTGTAAATAACATATGGACATTTTCTTTATCTCATTAGGCACTGGACTTTTCAGCTAAAGTAAACAAGGGAATTGTTCAATGACTGCCTTCCTTCTCACAGAAACTGCATTACATCAGTTTTTAAATTCATTAGGGCTTGGCATATTTCATTTAATTCTAATAAAATGAGAAAATATTACATAGCTCCTCATACCAGCTCCAACAATAGCAGTTCACTTGGGCTTAATTTAAAATGTTGAAGACCCATTAATTCATTTTGGTTTCCTTAGAAAAATGTCTTACAGTGATTTTCACCCCCTTGTTCCTATGTTATTCCCAGAAGGATTATTTAATTGTCTATAGAGTAATTTATAACTTAGCTTCATAACCTCAGTACTCAAACCAGCTCTTAAAAACTTCTTGAAGAAAAAAAGCTATGTGTGTAGTATGAAGACCTGATTCCTACAGAATCTTTATATTTTTCTGCTTTCCCTAACATTTTGAGTAGACTGGTACTAAAATTATCCAGCTGTCATGTTCAGTGGTCATTTTTTATATGCTAATAGTCGTTTTGCTGAAAAAAACCCCAGCCATAGTGTACACAGTCCACCATTAGTTTTTAACTTTTCTTTTTATAAGTAATTATGATATACCAGTACTTAATTTAGTCTCTCTTTCTGAGAGAACAGAGGGTTCCTAATGGGGTGAACACAGTGTCAAAAAAGTTTAATACTCTATATCCTGATATTCAAAATAATAGGCTCGAGTGCAAGGTGGGCTTATGGAGGCTTCTAAGAACACATTTTCTGGCCACCGAACTCAAGCGTTTCTATAATTTAAATATTGTGGTTGAAATCAGAAAAAATCCCTATGAGAGCAGAAGGGCTCTTGGGCTGAGATAACAGGTAGGGTCTGAGAGGTTTGTGGAAATGGAGGTCGCTGGACAGTTTGATAAGGAAGTCTTCTGTTCATCTCATTATCTCAGCATTATTCATGTTTAAAGTTTCTTCAGAAATCCTTCAGGAACTTGAAGCTGCTGGGTTGTTTTTATCTTTCCTTCAGTTATTAAACTTTATCTCAGCAAACTTTCTCTTGCTTTTCCTCTTTCTATTCTCTCCTGTCCTTCTGGGGTGGGGCAGGGTAGTTGAGTGGCTGTGTTGGTGTGGGACACAAAGAGTGGCCCTGAGAAAGAGAAATAACTGATTAACTGATTAACTGATTGTTGGGAAGAAACTGTGGGACCAAGAGTGAAACAGTAAAAACACTAGATGGAATGTGTAGGATGGAATGCATCCTGGCTTTGGTGCCTGTCGGGGCTGTCTCCTTACCTTGCAGTGTTAGGAGTTATGGTATGTTAGGAGATGGTAGCTTTGTAATGTCAATGGAGTCCATTAGTGCTGGACAACACTTTAGATAAGGAAGTTGAACTTCGGTGTTAAGTAATTGTGTGTAACCATAGAAAAGTACTGAACATGATTGCAGGCTGCTGCAGTCAGTCAGCCTCCCAGAAGGTAGAGAGGCTTGCTTAGTTGCTATTAAACTTGTATTCAATTCACCACAATCGGAATCTGTGCCTTGAATACGCCACATGTTGGAGCTTAGCTGCTGGCTTCGGTTATCGCTCCACACCAAGTCAGTAAGAGTATTGTATGTCCCTGCAGTTTTGCAGTTTCCCACTGACGTCACTACAAGTACACACAAGCTTATCTCTAGTAGAAGAACTATATTCTTGAGCAGGAGATCTGTGGCAGAATGAATGAACCTGACTTTTGATCTACCTTGGCAGGAAAAAAGGGAATTTACATTCCAGCTCGTTCGAAAGCCAAAGGCTGATTAAAAATGTATTTATGAGGAGCAGAAAGAGAAAAATTACACAGTGTGCATCATTTCCTGTGTCTCCGCTTATAGCCTAATAGTGTATCACAAAGTCATTAATAAGGAAAATTAATTAGTGCTAAAAATAATCTTTTTCCTATAAATTTAGCAACAGAAGTGCTGCAGGTCAATATTAGCTCTCAGGCCAGTATGCTTGATTTGAACTTATAGAAAAATAGATATCTAAATCCTCCTATATACCTGTCAGAATAGAAAATAAGAGAAAGGGAAATTTTAAAACCTGAAATAAAATATTCTGTGTTTCTAAAGAATAAAATAAAAGTCTTTTTTTTCCTGTCTGCTTGCTCTTGTTGTACCTTTTCTTTACCCTATAAACATAAAAGTCAAGGTCAACCTTTGTCTAGTTAATAGAAAGATGTGATCAAGTGTGACTGAACTGCAGTATATGATATTGCCTTTCTTTTTCCTCTAAATAGTCTGGGGTTCTGGGACTGAAGCCTAACAAAATGCAGCAAAGTAGACAGTTTATAGCTTTGAGGTTCATTACAGGATTTGGATTGCTATGAAACACTACATTTAGATGCCCCTGAGGAGGTTGGTTGCTCAGACTGTCAGTCATTCACTGTCTAGCAGTGCTGCTTCAGTAAATTGTTTGGTCTGGGTATCATCCTGAAACTAGTACAATTTTTAGGGACAAAAAGCCGTTTTTAATCTCATTTCTTCTTTGAAATTAAGATCTTGTTGGGAGAGGATGTAAGACAGCTATTCTCAGTGAAATTTTACTCCCTTTCATCTATTTTATTTATGAAACTCCTCTGTGATGCTTTGAATACAGAGTTTCTCAATTATCTAAGTATGTCATTGCTTGGTAGTACTTGTCAAAAGGATATAAACATGTCTTTTCTGCAGCTTCTGAGAAACTGAAGTAGGACCACTAGTAACTCCCTTATAGAAGGGCAGGTAGTGCACACACAAGCTAGCAAATAGCAAATTCTCTTCTGCTTATTAAGTAGATGGTGGATATTAGGAAACTGGTTCTGATATTAAACAATGGGAAGTATATGTTCTTTCTAACACACATATTCCTGAAGTTTTTCTAACTTATGGGGGAAAAGGCAGTTTGACTACACTCCTTTGTCTGTTTCAAATTGGTAAAAAATTTCCTTATGAACGGTCATCTGAACTTTTGCCAAAATATAATAAAACAGATAAGTTGCTACTTGTCATCTATGCATGTGGCAGATGATGAAAGAGACTCCTCACACAAGAGCAATCTGGAAGGAAATATCATTTTGGTTCTCTCAAAATTTAAAAATAAACCCCAAAATCTTATTTTTTTGAAAGATTTCCTTTTTTTATTTCAAATAAAAGTGCTACATTTTCAGCAAAGAGATAAATATAGTTAATTTATTTATATATGTGAATAATGAATGCATATGTGGTTACCTGCTCAAATGTTCTTTCAATTTGGTTTGCTGAATCACATCCTAAATGACGTGGAGTAAACCAGTAGAGACATGGAGTAAAGAAGCTGACAGTGACATGAAAGTGTGGAATTCCCTTTCATATCCATGGCATAGATGACATTTTTAAGAGAATTCAGAGAGAGATAATGATGATACTACTTCATTAAGAATGGTAGGTCTCTACCAAAGCTGAAGAAATTTATTTTGTTACATTGTAGGAAATAAACCAACATAAATTTGCTGAGTAGGATTCAGAAGGAAAGAAAATGCTTCCCTACACTGTTTTTTCAAATCTTTTTCACTCTAGAAGGCTTTTTGCTTCTTCTGAGGCATCTGGTACTGGCCACTATTAGAGATGGGTTGGCAGGAAAGGACAAATTAACTAAATTGGGCTGGCAATTCTTACATTCCTATGACATCTGGTGTTTCTGCCATGTTACCAATATGTCATTTTGACAAATTATGTTACATCATGTGATAATAACTAGAAGCCGTAAAAAGTAATCTGAAGTGACTCCACCAATTTAAAACAATCTGTTATTTTGTATCATCTGTATTTTACCAATTAGAAAGCTGGGAGGAATAAAGAAAGGTTGATTTAAGTCCATTTCTAACCTCTAAAATATATTATTGTTTCTACCCTGACAAGTTTACTTTTATAGACACAGATGTGAGTTACATGCCATGTGCCATGATTTAAGAACAGTTAAACAGAATGTAAAATACTTTATGGAGCAAAGGACTGGGAGAAATTAATTTCCTGGCAGCATAAGATTATCATTACTATATTCACTAATTCCAGCTCCAGTCATGATCTGATTCAAAACAGCAAATGAGATCATAAGTTTTTATGAATGCTGATCATATGATTCAAAGTGATTCAAAACTGATTATGCTGAGGGATTTTGAGGACTAGTCACCTAATTCCTTAGATAAAAAAGTGATGAGAATGAAGATATTAAGCCAAAGAAATGGTACTTTAATTACAAATTCGTAATATGATATTTAAAGTAAAATGAATTTACCTTTATTTGCCAAAGTACTTTTTTTGAGTGCATGTGAAGATTTACATTCTTTTAGTTTTCTTGCCCAGCTGTGGTTTAAAGTGTCCGATTGATTTGGAACTGATTTTAGTAGTAAAATGTATTCAGAGCTGTCAAAGTAAGTAGTTATGGATGAAGTTGACTGTGGTTATGTCTAGAGCTTCTGATTCAGCTGCCTTTCTAGTAACAGATTTAGGAGTGAAGTTTTTTGGAAGGATGCAGGTGAAATGGAAAGGAAGGTTTCTAGCTCTTATAGTGAGTCATCAACAGTTGAACTGTAAAATGAACCTACTCCCATCTCTGTTGAATCTAATCCTGAGTTTAATATGAATCCTTCTAGAATAGTGAGTTAACAAATACCTGTATCAAATACATTTTTGAGATAAATTGAAATATGGGCACAAACAAAACATTTCTTCATTTTTTATTTTGAAACAATAGCTCAGCTGAACACTGTAGACAACATACAGACAAAAACACTAGGGACAATTGCTACACACCTACTCGCTCATGCACTGCAGGCATGGCACCTTAGCCAGCCAGTTTACTTACATGTATTCATTCAGTTACTTTCTCTAACTTTCATTTACTGGTGGATGTACAAGGAACTTTACTCTTTATCAGAAGATTTCAGAATTTCATGAAAAATTCTGTACCAGAAAACTTTAAACAGTATTAAATGGACTGCCTAGACAACAATCTAGCCATTTTTTACCCTTTTAAAAACAAAACATAATCCCCCACATTATCCAACAAAACCAGAAGAAAACATGTTCTAGACATCTGGAGAATGTCTTTATGGTTTTCTATAGGTCACTGTTGTCTTAAATGTACAAGAAATTTGGGATCTAAAAAAGACACTTCATACCCCTTTTACGTGAAATTAAGAAAAAGAGACCATCTTTGAAAGTGAATTATCTTTTATAGTCAGCTGTTTTAAAAGGAATTGGATCGTCACTCCTTCAGGTGACTTTCAATGACTTGGAAGTGCATACAGGCCAATCAAGTAGGCATTAGTTACCTAAGTTGGACTAGGAGTCTTAGTGCTTTCCAAAGATCAATTAAGGAAATATCATGCAACTCATTAATTTTCCAGGAGTGCTAACTTTTCTGGATTTTTAAGAACCTTCGGTTGATATCCGCTTTTAGTTATGTAAGGGTTTATGCATATTTCTGTATTTTCTGAACAAAATACACTTTCAGTCTAAACCAATGTTTTAGTAAAATAAATGTTCTGGAACATGTTTCAGGGATGTATATATCCTTGCATAAATAAGAAAGCTAAATTACTCACTTCTACAGTCTTCCTTTTCCCCCCCTCCCCAGGTCCCTCCTCACCCCCAAATATTTTTTTGAGATTCCATTGGTCTCAAAATGTAGGATTTAGCTGTAAATCACTATAAAAATATAAAATCGACTGTGTATGTTACAATGTAATGGAATACAAACCTAAATAAAATAGATTCTACTCTCACCTTTGTGTCTCTGGAGAAATATTGTGTCTAATATTTCAAGTCAAAACTCTAAAAAAATTGTAAAACATCAAGCATATTCATCCTAATATTGTAATATTAGAGTATATGCCCATCCAAAATGGATGGAAATGGAGCAAATAATACTAAAAAAAACCAAAGTTGGAAAATAATTGAGAAAAACCTAAAAAAAAGAAAAAGAAAAAAGAATATAATTCTCAAATTTTGTTCAGACTGGTCTTTCTTCCAGAAAGACAGTAAAAATGAATAGCAAAGAAGTTTTCTAAGGACTTTCACAAGTGCTCTAAATCTTTTCAAGTTTAAAGCTTTGTGATTTATAAGTTCACGTGTAATTAGTTGCTTAACTGTTTGGATTCACATGACTGAGTTTTATTACAAAGGTCTGAATAAGGCAGCTTGGTGATTTCACCCTTCAGCTGATTCATAGTAGAGCAGAATACTTCCATTAAATTATGGTTTTCATTATTATTTCTGAAATTACAGAAATGTATGTAAACAGTCTACATGGTTATAAACATTACAAGGATGGAAATACATATTATAATGATAACATATTTTAATATAAGGTAATTTTTTCACCTATGCAATTTTAAGAGAAAATGGCAATTAATTTCAGTTGCTTGTAATGAATAACTTTCCTCCATGACATTATTGCATACATCAAAATAATATTTTTTGCTTTATTTCTCTCTTAATTTGTCATACCTGTCAGCATGTATTTAAAATTTGGGTTCCATTTGTTTCTTAAGTGTTTATAAACAATACAGTAAACCGCTGCAATTCTTCATTATGTCCTTGATATGGTTGAACACCTCTGTCTTCACCTTTGCCAAAAATGTTGATTTCTCCTGAAAGTAAAACTGTTATGAGGTCTATTCAGTATTCAAAATTACATCCCTATTAGTGAACACACTTATTCTAACTACTCTTTATGTGAAGGATTCTTTTCTAGCTTGTTGTATTTTAAAATAAGCATACAAAGTGGAATTTTTTTCTTGAATAATTTTAACCCTCTCTACGTTTTTTATTTGATATTTTGGAAAGAAAGCTCATCTTTTAATAGGGATAACTTTTCCCCACTTATTTTCTGTTCCTCTGAAGCATCTATAACTGTGTTTAGTATATCTCATATACCCGAAGATCAAGAGTTTAAATCAGTTTTCTTTACCTTTTCAAGATGTGTGTGTGATACCTACATAAAAATATTACTTAATGTTTCTGTATATTTCTTGTGACTTGACATGTGGGAAAAGAAAATGAAATCTTTTTATAATAATGATTATTATCACATATTTCACATATATCACAACAGTTAAGTAATGTAGAATTAATGCTGAAAATGTACAATAAGTCTCTATGAAATATTTTTCCCCATATGCCTGTGTATAAAGAGTTACACTTTTATTAGAATTGTGTAAGCATAAAGAAATATTTCTTACAAAACTGAAGTAGAAATTACACTACTAAATTTCTATAAGCACACAGGATTTAAATAAAGATTTAATACAGCAAAATTGTACCTTTGCCTATGAAAATCATTTTTAAAAGTATTCGCTGTCATGGGAATTTGCATAAAATGACGACAGGTAGAATAGTTTTAGCATAGAAACATTTTTTCAATGAGTAAGATACTAGCATTCTATCCAAGACTAACTAATGTTTATTCTGGAGTTTTAAACTTGACTATATTTTCTAGCATAGTGGTGCTAATTGTGTTTTTAAAATACAATATCATCTCCAAAAACAAATCTTAAGAGAGTCTATATTCTAAAGATGTCTAGATGTACATATGCATAGCTAAAATTCAGAGAAGTTCTCAAATATCTGAAATATTTGAAATATTTGAAATATCTGAAATATCTGAAATATCTCAAATATCTCAAATATCTCAAATATCTCAAATATCTCAAATATCTGAAGGGCTTGAATTTCATTATCTATTTACATGATTGACACTAAGAATATCTATACTGGAATATTAAGAAATGCCATTTATTAAAATGTAGAAATACCTAGGATACAAAAGCATGAAATGTAAGTTATTTTATTCCACCATTCATATTTAATGATGTGTGTAATGCCTCATTACTCAGTTCAAAATTATGTGCAAAGACATGTATCTAAACTGCCTACTAAGCCCACCAAGAACTACATTGACATATCTGAAGTAGATCTTGAGCCAATAATAATTCCATATATAAAATTATTATGTACTAATGGTAAATTAAATCAGCTAAAAGCCAAAACGTAATACTGAACTCTCTCCTATGTGTGAGCAGATGAGTTAAGTAAGACAAAAAAACTCAAACAACCAACTATTCCACCAAATCTCATATTAATGATTCAGTTGCTGAAAGAACTGATAATCATCAAGACAATTAATCTAAGAAAGAAAGAAAAGAAAAGGAGGGCTTTCAGTCTAACAATAAAGACAAAGAAAGGGATAAAGCAAAAAACCGAAGCAAATTCCAGGTTTGAATCCAAGTTTTATCTAAATAGGTTCATCTCTTCTCTGACCCTCAACAGAAACCCAAATTTGCTGTTGATGGCAGTACAGGCAGGAATTTCTTCCAGACTTGGCTAGGAAATGACTGGCTGACACATCTGGAAAAGGCAGCACTTCTATCCCTTTCATTTATAAACCCAGGTTTAATCTCAAGGCTCTTCAGGAAGAGCTTGAGTAATACAAAATAAATGCCCTTCATTTATCACTCAAATTCCACCTGCTTATGGGGAGTCCCATCTGCACTGAGCATGGAAGAAAGAAAAGTATTAGCATGGTCATGGAAGTGCTTGTTACTACAAATTATATCCTTATATCTGTGAGCTAAAGTATCCCTCTGAAACAGTTGTGCATACTGATTACACTTACCAACGTACTCTTCAGGAGTTACCGTGCTTACATGAGTGACTCTGGCTCTGAGGTTCAGTTGCCTCTATGGTGCCTGATCACAAGGAGCTTTATGAGATCAGACATCCACACTTTGGAAGACTCATCAAAGATTGTGTGGCTATAAATGCCTTATCATCCTCAGAAACCAGCATGATATCTGCATAAATAAATCAATAGTAGTAACAAACTTCACAGTGTGCTGTGCAGCCATCTTTAGTGAACATCTTTCAGGGACAACAACCTGGGAAAAAAATCGTGCCAGCATTGATGTGCACAGGCAGACCTACATTAGTCTGGGAAATTTTGAGGTGTTGTAGCTCAGTAAAAGTGTCTGCTTAGAGTGTCAGATACATAAAAAAAAATTGTTCATGAATTAACCACAGCCCACAAATAGATCAGTCGCTATGTTGGCTTTGTAATTTCAAATAATGAAAAAAAGTTGAGAAAAATGTGATATGTTCAAGATCATGCCGAAACAGAATAAAAGGTGAAATCCATCAAATGAATTATTTGTTCCAAACTGTCACATTACTGTGATCATTTTTTTCCAACTGTACCTGACTTTAAATTTTTGTAATTTTTAACACAAGTCTCAGTACTAGCATGTTCCTTCTCCTTTAAAATAAATCCAGAAACCAAAATGAGAGGGGTGGAAAAGACTCTAAGTAGAAGCACAGTGAAACAGGTAGAGTGCAAAAATACTTTAGATATTCTTGCTTTAATTTTTCACTGCTGTAAGTATGGAAGTAATGTGTTTTCTGGATTTTTTTTTTAATCTGTTATCATTTTAACCATTTGTGTTCTTCTCTGGACATCAGGAATATAAGAAATCTATGTCTTACATGAGCCACATTTCTCTGAAAAATCACAAATTTAAAAAAAAACTGCTAGAAAGCTTACGCCTCTCAGCACAACGCCTGCTGAAGTGGGAAGGAAGAATTTTACTAAATTAACTCAGAGCAACAGGATTTTGTCTATCTAGACATTGTACATAATGAAATAATGGGATTACAGGTTATGCATTCTATCATCCTCAGTTTTAGGGGAAAAAATTAGATATTATTTGAATTGTCATAGTGAATATGTTGTTCATTTTTCAAAATGTCCACATGGTTCAATTTATGTTGAGGACACTTTTAAAATTTAAAAACAAAAATACTGGAATATAAAATTGCTGTGAGAAATAATGACATTAAAACCACAATATCACATCATTTTAATAGGCTGAAACATTTGGTGTCCCTAATGTAGCTCCCTTTGCAATATATCATACATTGTAATTAAAAAGATGAGGTAATAGATAAAGAAGACCCAGACAAAAATAGGCTTTTTGGATTTATAATTTTATCAGTCTCAGTGATCTTTATTTTCCCTTTTTGTCCAGTTGTTGGGTTTGGGGATTTTTTTGCATACATGTAAAGGATTTTCTCCCTACAGCAAGGAGTCCTAGAACATAAATAAATGAGTGAGGAAGCATCTCCTTTTGCTTGTTTTAAATGTCAACAGCCATCTTGATGTGATTGCTCTAAGATATTTTATTAGATGGAGAGCAAGAATAATAACTATCTATTTGCTTTTGCTTTCTTTCTGTCATTCTTGGTATTTTATCATGCTGGTTTTTAGTTGTCTTTTTCTTAGCTTGGAGGCTCCTGGGTTAGCTAGTTATTCCTTGTACGGAATGTGGGAGAAATGACCCTCTTCTACCAATCTCATGTCTTTGAATACTTCTGAGAATGATAAGGCAGCTTCACCTTCCCACTGACTATTAGATTTTATATTTCATTAATTATTGGTCTAACTTATGGATTAAATAGATGATTTTATGGACTTAGAACATGCAACCATTTTCCAGAAAATTTGTCTAAATATTCCCTATTTGCTATTCATCAAGTAACTTCATTACATTTTTTTTTCTTTTAAACTTTTCAGTCATACAGTTACAGAAAAGAAGATAGAGCTATTTAACTAGGGTCACCTGACACTCACATGTTGATAACAAATGATGTAGCAGAGTCAAAATGAGCATTAAAAATATGGCATTTTCTTCTACTAGGCTATTTGATCAAGTCTAGCAACATGTTTAAGTCAAGAAATTTGCCTTTGTGAACAATAGTGAATGAGAAAGTACAGAGACAATTTTCTTTAGTTATTTATGTGGAATAATTTAATGAATTGTTAACGAGCAATTAGTAAGCTCTGGAAAATATTTAATTCTCCCTACTGAATGCTTTAACAACTCATATCTCCTTATACATTGCAAGCTTTCCTACACATCGCGCAGAAAAAAACCTGTTCTACAACAGTAATGATGAACTACGGTGGGTTATATTTCTTTTTTCTTTGCTGCTTTTTTTTTGTGTGTGAATATAATAGCTAACTCTATTAACATATATATTGCATACAAACTGCATCTATGTTGTATGCAAACTATATATATTATATACAAATATTTTTACCAGGTTACCTACCACCCTAACACAACAATATTTTGAAACCCAATTGTGTAAAAATAAAATAGATCTGTATTTTTAAATTTACTTGCCCTCTCCATGGCTATGGGCTTTATTTCTTACAGCAATGCCATTTCTTTCAGGGCTTCTCAAATCTTTCCATCTTTCAGTACCATCATTACCAGGAACTGTCTACTGAATTCACTGAAAATTGAATTTCAGATCATGTTTCGCTTTTTCACCATAATATCCCAAATAAATATCTTCTTTTCCATAGCTGTCTATCATTTGTGCTGTCTATGGCTATTGTTAACTTCCACTTTAAAAGTCACCTTGAAGCTCATTGAGCTTACTCTTAAAGAAGCATGGCATGCTTAATTCTGTAAGTCATTCTTAACATGAATTGTGCTTTATATCCAATATGACTCATGCATAGAACAGCTGTCATCAGCTGCTAGAGACTATTATAGTCAGTGGAATGTAAAGGCATTTTTACCATAGTAAAAATTATCATGATTTTACAGTGTAACATGTATAAGTGCTCATTTAGGAAATAAAAAAAACTTGTCCAACCTTGATTAAGCTGATTTAACTACAGTGTAAGAAAAAATGCCAGTTTTGTTTTCCTTATGGTATGGCCATTTATAGTCATCTCTGCTGCCTGTTGCATGAGATGTTATTGTCAGTTTTGGTGAGATTCTACATTGAAAGAACAATGTGTTGGAAATGCATCAGGGGTTAATGTGGGGCTGTCTAATGTAAAGGAAATGGGCTTAACATGGGATAATGGCATTTAGAGGAGCAGGAAGACAAACAAATGGCTATCAAAGATCTTATAGCATCATCTTATAAAACATCCACAAGGTTATGAAGTTCTGGTTGATGCTCTATTTTGATTAAAAAAAACAAAACCAAAAACAAAACAGCTTTAAGACTGGCAAGCTGAAAGAAGGAAGTTTTATAGTCTTTGACTGAGAACAGCTCTGCTGCTTTCCTACATAAATTCTGCACTCTCCCCAGTTTGTCAGTGTCCTGTTGATAGTGATATGTCTTGAACAGGAGGATATAAAAAAGTAAAGGTCCACTGATACTGTAAAGAATAATCATGCTTAACTTGACTGCCTTGTATGTTGGCTACTATTTAGAAAGCCCCAAATATTGCTTACTTCTTTTCTTACCCTATCATCTGGCAAATGTATGAACTTCTGTGTGCTTTTAGCACCTGTTTTACCATTACTTCTTCCCAGCTGATTTTATACAAGGTAGTATTTATTGTAAACTAAAATTTTACATTTTGGGTAGTTTTACTTTGAGTCCCTATGCATGACATTCTTTTAGCATTTGAAAGTGTGAATCTTTAATGTCTCCTATGATTTGCAAAGGGAAGCATTTGCAGCCCAACAGCAGCACTGGGATCTTACTTGGATGAAGTCAGTATAAAAGTTTTCTATTTTGTTTCTTAAAAGTCAGGCTGAGACCATCTAGATCTCTTCTTTTCAGAATCCTTAATTTTTCCCTAGTTTGTGATAACATCTTGAAGGGCCACAGAAGTATTGTTAAAATTGGTGTTATCAAAATGATCAAATAATTTAGCAGCACCCCATGTAAGTTTTGTAAGTTAAGCACTGGCATAGTTTCACAGAAGAGATACTTTTAGGTGATGGAAATCTGTGTATTAGTATTATGCATTAGTCCACCCTCGCATGACTATTAATTTCCTGTATTAAAAGCTATTTTTATACCATGTTCATTATTTTTAGAGTGTAACACAGTCCAATTTTCCCCTCATTTGTCAAATAGCATTTCTCACCTAATGCAAAAGAGTTAGACCAATGTTAAAGTTAGAAAAGATCCCAGTGACAGAGTTATTCTTCTCCAAAGAATCTATTTAACATTCAAAAGAGCATAGCTCTCTTTCAAGCCCAACATTTTATTTAAGAAGAAGTACCTAAGAATAATCAATGATGTTTGGCTCTTTCCAAAACAGCAATGTTTTGTCAGTAATGACAAAGCTTTTGGTATTACTTGACAATTAATTCTAGACTAAGGTTCCTATCACTTGCTTGCAACTTTGTTTCATGTCATTGTATTGCAGAAAACAGTAAGAATTGTCTGCAGGAAAAAAGCAGATAAATTATGCTAACATNAAAATGTTCTGTCATTAAACAAAGCTGGAATAGATCATATAGATTATATGTGTGGTATCCTGGTAGAAATGTTTGGTTTCAGTCTTGGCAGTCCAATATAATTCCTTAAAAATACTTTCAAAATAATTACTCGCACTGTGGTAATGACATTACCTATTCAGCAGCTTAGAATAGGTAAAATACAAATGGCTGCCAACTCTTCCCTGCCTTTGAATGGAAAAAGAACCTGATTATTGAAATACATATTTATTTTCACACCATATAAAATGGGTAAAATAGTAATTGTAATGTCACTATTTTTTCTCAACTTAATGAATCCACATAAATTGATGGATATTTATTGGGAAAAAATAAGTTTTGAGGAGTTTATGTATGGATTTAATAGGTGATAATTAAATTAATTATTTCATTTTTAAACACTGGGTAATTTTTAGAACACATTCTATCAGTTATCACATAGATAAGAATGATATAGAGAGACAGAAGCAATGTACCACTTTTTTTGCTTTCTCAGAACTAAGAAACACCAGGGTTTAACATGTCAAAGGTCTAAATAAATCTGAATGCATGGATGCTTATCTAAACCTAACGGGATTTTAAGCGTAAAATGCTTACAATCAAAATCAGATTCTGGACAACCTTTCCTATGCATATATTTTAGAAGGTGTGGTGGGATGGTAATGTGGCTTCTTTAAGAAGCAGCTAGAAAGTTTCTCAAGGGTCCAGCAAGGTAAATCCCAGATGGGCTCCCAAGGTCAAACTCCCAAACCCTGTTACTGACAAGGCCGACTGGGCCAATCAGTACCAGTCACAACACCTCTGGGAATCACATTTTAGAGAGAGAAAAATGCAAACAGCCACATTTTGCCACCAGAGAAGGCAGTGAGAAGATGTAAGAAACTTTGCAGACACCAGGGTCAGTGAAGGGGGGAAGAGGAGGTGTTGAGAGAAGATTCCCTGCAGTCCATGGAGAAGACCATAGTTGGGTGGGTGTCCCCACACAGCCCATGGAGGATGAAGAGACCCCACTTGCAGCCTGTGGAGAGGTACCTGGGCTAGGCAGGTTCTCACCATGGAGCAGGTGGAGGAATATGGAAGAATCTGTGACCTACATTGAAGCAAGCCCCTGGCAGAACCTGCAGCCAGTGGAGAGAGAGAAGAGGCAGAGAGAGAA